>CAUYQG010056805.1:0-35880 GCA_963574415.1 Tarsius wallacei | reverse complement strand
CCAAAGTGCTGGAATTACAAGCATGAACCACCACTCCCTGCCTGCTCTGCTTCCTTATACCCCTACACTTACTCCCCTTTTCATAGCAACAGTCCCAGTGATAGGGCAGTGGCAGGGAGCACCAAAGGGATATGAGTTTGGGAGCAGTGACACCAAAGAGAGAGGGAGTCTGAGGGGCAAAACAGGGCTGCAGACATAACCTAGGGGCAGGGCCCCTGAGGCTGTGAGTCCCACAGTGCCAGCCAAGCCCACCTGTCTCCCCTTCCTTCACAGGTTACTATTTTGAGATCCCTTCCATCGGAGCCATTCGCATCAACACGCAGGTGAGGCTGTGGGGGAGGAGGCCCCTCCTCCCAGCCACTCACTTTCCTACAAAGATCCTGAGTGCAGTGTGTGGGCCAAGAGCGCCCCCTGGTGGCTTCTTGGGCACAATCCAAACACAGGGAAAATAGAGCAGGGAGAATGTGATGGAAAGGCCACTTATGCCACCTCTCCCTTCCCAGGAGTATCTAGACGTACTGGGCAGGCCCATGGTGCTGGCGGGCAAGGAGGCCAAGCAGGTGCAGTGGACCAACGTGTATGAGGATGCACTGGTAAGTCCTCTAGGCAAGGAAGGGGTGGGGCTGGCAACCTTCCCCCAGGGGTGTGCCCACAGGGTCAAATCCCTTGAGGGCCCCCTTATAGGATGAACCAAGCAAAGGAGAAAGAGATGGCCTGCACCTGAGCCCCTGCTCTGAACACTGGGGTGGGGGAAGGGCTGGCCCCAGGAAATCCTACCATCCTCCTCTCCCTTCAGGGACTGGGGTTGGTGGTAACAGGGACCCTCCCTGTTTTCAACTTGACGCAGGATGGACCTGGGGAAAAGAAGGTGAGGAAAAGGAAGGGCTGGACATGCCCATAGCAGGTCTGTGGATGGAGGAGGGGTGGGACGGGCCTGCAACGGGATGGGGGTAGCTGCCTGTGAGAGCAAGTTAAGGCCATGGGGTGGGGGTTGGGCAGAGGTTCCCCCATGGAACTGAGCCCATTACAGACCCCACATGCCTCTGCTTCCAGAATCAGCTGATCCTGGGCGTGATGGGCATTGATGTGGCTCTGAATGACATCAAGAGGCTAACTCCCAACTACACGGTGAGTGTCCACCAGCCCATTTGCCTTGCCCTGCCCTCCACATGGACACAAGCCAGGATCAGCAGAGGAGATTGATGGAGATTACAATACCTCCATGGAGACCTCTGATTTCAGGGAATCAGGGAGGGATTCCCCAGGAAGTGACCTTGGGTCTAGAGCAAAGTGACCTTGAGTTGACAAATGTTCTGTAAAGGCCCAGACTGTGACTGTTTTAGGCTTTGCCAACCTAAATACCCTTCTCAGACTCAATTCTGCTGTTGTATTGTAAAAGCAGCCACAGGCAAAACATAAACAAATGGGCATGGCTATGTTCCAATACAATTTTATTTGTGAATACTGATATTTGAATTTCAGATAATTTTCACATGTCACGAAATAGAATTCTTCCTTTGATTTCTTCCAACCATTTAAAAACATAAAAACCATTTTTAGCTCATGGCCATATAGTAACAGGCGACAGGCCAAACTTCCCATGCGCATAGGCAGGACTGTCCTGAGCAGAAACAGCAGGGTGGGGGGAATGGTGTACACTGGAGACAGAGGGAACTCTCTGGGCAAAGTCCTGAAGGTCAAAAATAGAATCATATGCCTGAGCCCGCGGGTTTGAGACCCGCCTGGGCAAGCAAGACCTCATCTCTACAATAAATCAAAAAAAATTAGCCGGGCGTGGTAGCGCGCGCCTGTAGTTCCAGCTACTTGGAAGGCTGAGGCGGAAGGATCGCCGGAGCCCAGCAGGTGGAGGCTGCGGTGGCCGGGAGCGGCCACTGCACTCCAGTCTGGGCGACAGAGTGAGATTCCAACTCAAAAAAAAGAAAGATTCTGTGTTTGTTGTTAAACATTGATGTTTATTAGTAGAGACAGTTAAATTTCAAGAGCAGTCACAATCTAATGCTGTGGTCTTTCTGGTTGTTTGGAGTGCAATATAAGCATATTGCACAATGCCAAACCCAGCTGCTAGTCTTTTCTGTGCAATGAAGTATAATTTTTTGGGAAGCCGGATATCTGGTTATTAGTATATATCCACCCTCCGGTTCCACTATTTCACATAAAGTCTTTGTCTGACAGATGTTTTGCAAACTTCTCCAGACCATGACCACATCTAGCACACAAAGAAGGTCATTGTCAGTATTTCAATGGAGCCATTATGTTTGCCTCAAGTATTCTCTCATATCATTATAGTCCTACTTGAAACAAAAGTTGAGGCATAGCTTAGTCTAGAAAATGTTCCCAGGGTACAGTTTTCTGGTTAAAGAATAGAAACACTAGAGTTCCCAGTCTTCATACCCACTTCTTACTTGAATAAATAAACATCAGTGTGACTTTATGCCAGTTATTAAATCTCTGTGTGCCTCAGTTTCCCTGTTGAAGAGAGATAAGGATAGAAAGATAGGATAGATATAGTATCCACATTATCCACATGATGCAATTAGTATGACTATTGAATCAGTTAAGATACACAAAACATAGACCAGCAACTGGATCTTGGTCTGAGTTCTCCATTTTTTCTCTATTTGTTGAAATTTATTATTATGAAAAAAGTAGCAAAAGATATATTTAGTCTATTGGTTTTCCAAAATTAGAAAAAAGTTGTTAAGCATTTGTATTGCACCAATCTGGGGTTGTTTTACAAAGTTAAGAAACAACTTGAACTTGTACAGAATGTACATTTGTTTTCATTTTGGTTTGCTGGCCTTCTGGGCATTTTGGATTTGAGAATGGTTTTTTAAAAAAGTCCCTGGAGTTTACAATCTACCAGGAAAAATGAAGAAGTTTTATATGAAGAGTTGGGAACACAGTTTTGGAAATAAAAATTATTTATTTTGTTAATTCAGACTAGTAATATTAAAGCAATTGTATTCTGGATGTATCTAAGAGTTTTTTCTACTCGATTTTATTTTCTTTATCTTGCCAAGCTTTCTGTCTTCCAGATTTATAAAATCACAAATAAAGTACATAAAGATAGCAATGGAATGAGTTTCTGTTACCAAAACAAGATAATTTTATTAAAATGTGCTTATTGATGGTGATGAAACTACTCTGTATGATACTGTCATGGTGGATACATGACATTATGCATTTATCAAAACCAACATAACTTCATAGCACAAAAAGCAAACCTTAATGTTGGCAAATAAAAAAATGTTGGAAGCCATTGGATCCCAGGAAAGAATTCTGATTGTTAAAGCAACAACAAAAAAAATTAACTAAATTACCAATGTATTTGGGGTGTAGCTCATTTAAAGAAGTCAGGAAAAAAGGCACATACTTAGGTAACTTTGGGAATGTATGGAGTCTGTAAAATTAAGGCAAAACAAACTGCACATGAGTACTGTATTCTAGTTGTTGTTTTCCATTATATGGGTTAAAAATACTGATAGTACTATACATGTGACCCAATATTGAACAATGAAGTAAATGGATGGTGGAGAGTGGATAGTAGTGGAAACAGTGGTTTCTCACTGTTTGAGTGGTAATTTACAGATAGGCAAGGGAAAGGAAGAAGGTTGAATAATCCATGTAGTAACGGATTCAAATTGCAGACATTAGAAAAATCATATTTAGCACAATATAAATGCAGATGATTACATATAGAAATTTATATGTGTGTGTAAGTACATAGAGATTGGTTAATATACACACATTTTTTTTTTGCCCTGTCAGTTAAAAGAGTCTAAAGGAAATAATATCCCAGAAGCAAAGAGCATGCCTAGAATCCAGGTCTTGGTTTATAATACCATTCTCCATGAGAATGAACCAAGGTTCTTTGGATAAATGGCTGATTAAAGAAGTGGGGTAGGAAGTATACAAGATAAGCCTGAAACATCTTGTGGTTCTAGAAGGTAAGGAGGGGTTAGAAAAAGGAAAAACATATATTGATGGAGATATTTCAAAGAGACACAGAAACTAAGCGAAAGAGATTCCAAAGGCCAAGGTTGAAATAATTTGAGCAACATAAAGTAGTGTCGTATTATTACCCCAAATATAAAATAAATATCCGTGACTCCATGCTTATATAAATAAATAATTGAATAAATAAACATATGATAGATAAGAGAAATTTGCCCATGCAGAAAAATTCCAAAGAATGTATGTGAATACTCTGCCCTTAAGGACCAGGGAATGTAACTTCCCATTCCTTAAATGGGGGCTGTGCATAGTGACTTCCTTCCAAATAATATAATATGAAAGGAGGAAGAAAAAAAATAGTAACTTCTTAGTGGAGAAACTTGACCCACACCGCTCAGCCAGGTGGTAAAGGTTAACATTAATGATGACAACTCAAGTTGATGGTGTATACCTTTATATGATGTGATGAGAATACCATTTTATCTCTGTGGTCTTTCTCCCCAAAACACATAGCCACTGTGTAATCATGGGGAAAAAACATCAGACAAATTCCAACAGGTAGACATTCTACAAAATATCTAATTAGTACTCCTCAAAACTGTCAAGATCATTGAAGAAATCAAGAAAAGTCTAAGAAACTGTCACAGGTAACAGGAGCCTAAGGAGACATGACAAGTAAAAGTAATATGACAGCCTGGTTGGAATTCTGGAACAAAATAAGAATATTATGTAACACCTAAGTAAATCTTAATAAAGTATGGACTTTGATAATGTGTCGGTATTTCTTCATTTGTAGTAACAAATGTACTATACTAAGCTAAATAATACTAATATGAATAATAGGAAACATTTGATTTGGGGTATATGAATACTCTGTAGTATTTTCTCAATTTTTTTACTTTAAAGTCATTCTTAAAAATAAAGTATATTTTAAAAGATGTGTTCATTGGTATCAGCAAATGTGATGAGATGGAGAGTTACTTTATGTGTGGAAGATTTTTTTTGTGCTAATTTCGTGGTACAACACATCCTAGAACGATGGATTGTACCAGTTCTGCAATGACTGATCCAGTTGGCATGATTTCCAGAATGTTATAGGATGGTTATATAAAACGTTTTGGTCACTTCACATTCATGTGGGACACAGAGACAAGTAAAACGGCATTGATGTGCTGGTATCCACAATGGTGTGATGATTGTAGAGCAGTGATCCCCAACCTTTTTGGCCTCAGGGACCGGTTTTGTAGAAGACAATTTTTCCACAGGATGGAGAAGTAAGGGTGGTTTGGGATGATACAAGCACATAACATTTATTTTATTTTTTATTAAATGTTATTATTATATTATAGAGATGTGCAGTGTAAGTAAGGATTAGCTACACAAGTAAGCTGCATGCAGGTGAAGTTTGAACCTCCAACTGGCCCTCACTTCCTCTTTGTGTTGCTATGTGTCCCCTTCCTCCCCTCCCCACCCCCGGCAGTACCTAGTGACTGCCAATCCCTCCCTTGGGCTAATCTCATTAATGTTCAGGTCCCACTTATGAGTGAGAACATGCGATATTCAGTTATTTGTTTCTGTCAAACACATAACATTTATTGTATTCTTTATTTCTATTATTATTACATATAGATATAATGAAATAATTATGCAACTCACCATTTAAAAAAGAGGCACAGATGGAAGTGATAAATAAAATAATGGGTGGGCCACATAAGGATTAAATAAGTGTCGGATTCTGATTTAAAATCTGCCACTAGATATAACTGTACAGTTGAAGTACATCAACTCACTTGCCACTCACTGATAGGGTTTTGATATGAGCCTGGAAAGCAATTGATTTATTGTGGTCTCTGAGCAGTCACTTCTAATGTTAATCTGTATTTGCAGCTGCTCCCCTGTTCCCTGCATTACTGCCTCAGCTCCACCTCAGATCATCAGGCATTAGGTTCTCAGAAGAAACATGCAACCTAGATCCCTCACCTGTGCAACTCACAACAGGGTTCACACTCTTATAATGATCTAATGCTGCCACTGATATGACAAAAGGCGGAGCTGAGGTGGTAACGTGAGTGATGGGGAGAGGCTGTAAATACAGATGAAGCTTCACTTGTTCGGCCACCACTCACCTGCTACTGTGCAGCCCTGTTCCTAACAGGCCACAGACCGGTACTAGTCTGTGGCCCAAAGTTTGGAGACCCCTGATATAGAAGTATGGGAGTAGCAAGCAGTATTTCTGATGATCAGTGTGGTATAGGAATAGAATTGCTTAACTCAAAAAAGAATAAGTTCTTCATTTACTGTTTTGATTCTAGCTATTTTCTATTCTAGTTATCCATCATTTTCTTTCTAGTTATCAACTAGAATCCCAAGCCTTTGATGTCATTATGTTGTTTCAACCTAGCTGATTTTATACCATGCTACCTTTGAATCAGTATCTGAAGGTTGTATTATTGATACGAACACAAGAAATTATCAAGATATGTAATACTTTAATATTTACTACTTATATTCTAGCATATATGGATTTACCCAAAGCTAGTGGTTCTTAAATTATAGAACCCCTCATTGGCAATTACCTTTTTCAAGATTTTGTATTTAATTTTATATTCTTAATTTCATGGTTTTTTAAATTTATTTTAAAAATGTGGAGTACAATTCAGAATTAGATACATAAGTGGTGATCGTACAGGTAAAGTTTGGGCTTCCTTTTGGCCCCACTTTTCCTGGTTTGAGATCAGTTACTCTTATTGATGTTATGTGCTCCTACCCACCTCCCTTGGCAGTTTCCTGCTATTTCCAATTCTTTTCTTATAGTTTTATAATAAATGTTCATGGTCCACTTATGAGTGAGAACATGTGATACTCGGTTCTTGGTTTCTTTGATAGATCACTGAGTATTATAAACTCTAAGTCCAATCAAGTTGCTGCAGTCCATACTTTTGTCCTTCTTTATGGCTGCATAATAGTCCATCATGTATATGCACCAAAATTTTTTATAATTTTTATTTTAAAGACCTGGGGTAACATTCAGCATTAGGTAAACAAATGGTCATTATACAGGTAAAGTTTGGGCCTCACTTTAGTTTCCACGTCATATAGTTTAAGATCAGGTGCCCTTACTGATGAAGAGGGCCCCCCAGCTTTTTCCTCTGGCAGTTTCCCTCTACTGCCAACCTCTTTCTTGTAGTATCTCTTATACTTCAGGGTCTACTTATAAATGAGAACATGTGGCACTTATTTTTTTGTTTCTGTGATAGATTACTGAATATTAGGAACTCTAAATCCATCCAAGTTGCTGCAAAGTTCATAGTTTTGTCCTTCTTTATGGCTGCATAATATTCCAACATGTATATGTATCACATTTTTTTTAATGCATCCACTTTAGATGGTTGCTTCCATTGTTTTTGCTATTGTGAATAATGCTGCAATAAACATGCATGTGCAGGTTATCTTTTTCATAGAGCAATTTGTGTTCCTCCAGACATATTCCCAAAATGGAAATTGCTGGGTTGTATGGAAAGTTGTTTAGATCTTTTAGGAATCACCACACTGCTTTCCATAAAGGTTATACTAGTTTACACTCCCACCAACAGTGTAGAAGTGTTCCCTTTTCCCCACATCCTCTCCAGCATCTGTTGTTTTTTGAGGTACTGATGATGGCCATCCTAACTGGAATTAGTTGGGATCTCAGTGTGGATTTGATTTGCATTTCTTTGATGGTTAGTGAGGCTGAGCATTTTTTATGTGTCTGTCGGCTGCTTGTATGTCTTCTTTTGAGGAGTGTCTATTCATATCTTTTGCCAACTTTTTAATAGGGCTGTTGGTTTTTATCTTTTCAGCACATTTGAGTTCCTTGTAGAGCCTATGTTAGGCCTTTGTCAGATATACATTTGGCAAATATTTTTCCCAGTCTGTGGGTTGTCTCTCTTAATGGTTTCTTTGGCTTTGCAGAAGCTTTTCAGTTTGATGAGGTCCCATTTGTCTATCTTATCTCTTATGGTATGGGCATTTGGGGTTTTGATCAGAAATTGATTGCCAGTTCCAGTTTTCATAAGGGTGTCTCCTGCATTTCCTGAGGTTCTTATAGTTTGAGGTTTTACATTTATTAGGCCTTTGATCCATTTAGAGTTTATTTTTGTATATAGTGATAGGTAGGAGTCTTATTTTAATCTTCTGCATGTAGTCAACCAGTTTTCACAGCACCATTTACTGAATAAGTTCTCCTCTTCCCAGTGGTTGTTGTTGGAGGCTTTGTCAAAGATGAGTTGGTTGAGAAATTGTGGTTTTGTTTCCAGAATCTCTATCCTGTTCCATTGGTCAATATGTCTGTTCTTATACCAATACCCAGATGTTTTGATTACTGTAGTCTTATAATAAAGTTTAAAGTATGGAAGTGTGATACCTCCCACTTTGTTTCTTTTGCTGAGGATTGTTTTGGCTGTTCATGGTCATTTGTTTTCATGTAAATTTCTGTTTTGTCATTTCCAGGTCTGAGAAGAATTATGTTGGTAATTTAATGGGTATTGTGTTAAATCTGTGGATTGTCTTTGGGTAGGATGGACATCTTAACAATGTTGATTCTTCCTGTCCATGAGCAGGGAGCATTTTTCTGTTTGTTTGTATCATCTTTGATTTCTTTGATTAGTGTTTTGTAGTTTCCATTGTAAAGGGTTTTCACTTCACTGGTTACAAAGATGCCAAGGTATTTCATTTTTTTGTTGTTCTATTGTGAATGGAATTGTGCTTTTTACGTGGTTCTCTGCTTGTTTGTTGTTGGTGTACAAGGATATGATTGTTGTTTGCACACTTATTTTGTTCCCTGAGACTCTGTCAAAGTTTTATCAGTGCAAGAAGGTTTTTTAACAGATTCTCTTGGATTTTCAAGGTATAGAATCATACCGTTAGCAAAGAGGGATAACTTGACTTCCTCTTTTCCTCTTATTTTCTTCTCTCTGAATGCTCTGGCTAGGACTTCCAACATTATATTGAGCAAGAAGGTGAATATGGTCAGTCTTGTCTTGTTCCATTTTTCAGGAAATGTTTCCAATTTTTGTCCGTTTAACAATATATTGGCTGTAGGTTTATCATAGATGGCTTTTACTATTTTGAGGTATAGTCCCTCTATGCCTAGGTGTTCAAGGATTTTTATCAAGAAGGGATGCTGGATTTTATTGAAAGCTTTTTCTGCACCTAATGATATAATCATGTTATTCCTATTTTTACATCTGTTGATGTATTTATTTACATTTATGGTCTTGCAAATGTTGAACCAGTCCTGCACCCCAGAGATGAAGCCTACTTGGTCACAGTGGATGATTTTTGAGATGTGCTGTTGAATTTGATATGCTAGAATCTTGTTGAGTATTTTTGCATCTATTGTGCATCAGGGATATTGGCCTGTAGCTCTCTTTCTTTGTTGGATCTTTACCTGTTTGGGTATTAGTGTGATGTTAGCCTTATAAAATGAAGAGGAGAGTTCTGTCTTTCTTGATTGCTTGGAATACTTTCAATAGAATTGGTGTCAGCTTCTCTTTGTTTTTTTCTAGAACTTCACAGGAAAGCCATCTGGTACACGGGTTTTTTTTGTGGGTAATTTCCTTATGACAGAGTCGGTTCCTGGGTTGTTATTAGTCTATTTAATGTCTTGATTTCTTCTTGTTTCAGCCTTGGGAGATTATGTGATGTCAGAAAGTCCTCTACTTCATTTAAGTTTTTGAGTTTTTTTCCATACAGATGTGCATAGTAATCTCTACAGTCTCCTGTATTTTTTCAGGGTCCATTGTGATTTGATCTTTTACATTTCTGGTTGTGTTTATTTGGGCTTTTTCTCCCTTTTACTTGGTCAGTCTGTCCAGGGGTCTGTAAATCTTGTTTATCCTTTCAAAAATCCAGCTTTTTGTTTTGTTGATTTTTTCTATGATAGTTTTGCTATGTCCTGAATTTGGGCTTTTACTTTGGTGATCTGTATTCTTCAACTGAAGTCAGAGTTTTGGTGGTCTTGTCTTTCCTGTTCCTTTAGTAGGTGATTTGTTAGGCTGTTAACTTGTGATCTTTTTTCATTTTCTTGATGTGTGTTTGTGAAGAAACGGATTCCCCTCTCAGTACTGCTTTCAAAGCATCCTAGAGGTTTGGATAAGATGTCTTCATTTTCATTTGTTTCCAGAAATCTTTTAATTTCTGCTTTGATTTCCATGCTGACACAAGAGTTTTTCAGAATCATGCTGTTTAGTGTCCATGTCTATGTGGGTTTGGGGGTAGCTTTGTTGGTGATGATATTTATTTTTATTGCACTGTAGTCTGAGAAAGTGCATGGCAGTATTTTGATCTTATAAAATTTGTTTGTGCTTGATTTATGGCTGAGGATGTGGTCTCTCTTGGAGTACATTCCATGTGTATATGAACTGGATTTTTTAATCCAGTCCACTTACGATGAGTAGCACAGTAGGTTCCATTTTTGCTATTGCAAATAATGCTCCAATTAGCATGTGTGTGCAGATATCTTTTTCACAGAATGATTTGAGTTTTTCTAGGTATATTCCCAGAACAGTGACTGCTGGGTCATATGGAAGGTCAATTTTTAGATCTTTTAGGTATCACCACATTGTTTTCCACAGAGGTTGTATTAGTTTACACTCCCACCAACAGTGTAGAAACATTTATTTTTCCCTGCATCCTCTCTAGCATCTGTTGTTTTTTGAGTTACTGATGATGGCTATCCTGACAGAAGTTAGGTGATATCTCAGTGTGGTTTAAATTTGCACTTCTTTAATGATTAGTGAGACTGAGTCTTTTTTCATGTAGTTGTTGGATGCTCATATGTTTTCTTTGGAGAAGTGTCTATTCATGTATTTTGCCCACTTCTTAACAAGGCTGTTTTTTGTTTGTTTGTTTCTTTCTTTCTTTCAGCGTGTTTGATTTCATTGTAGATCCTGGATGTTAGACCTTTGTTAGATATGGAATTGGAAAATATTTTTTCCCAATCTGTAGGCTGTTTTCCCATTCTCTTGGTGGTTTCTTTTGCTTTGCAGAAGCTTTTCAGATTCATGAGGTCTTGCTTGTCTAGCTTATTTCTTGTGGCATGGGAATTTAAGGTTTTGATCGGGAATTGATTGGCTATTCCAATTTCCGTAAGAGTGTCTCCTGCATTTTCTAAGATTCTTTTAGTTTAGGTCTTTGATCCATGTAGAATTGACTTTTGTGTATGGTGATAGGTAGGGGTCCTGTTTCAATCTTCTGCCTGTGGTCAGCCAGTTTTCCCACCATCATTTACTGAACAACAAATTCTTTTCTCCCGTAGTTGTTAGTGGAGGGTTTGTTGAAGATGGATTGATTGAGGTTTTGCTTCTGAAGTCTCTATCCTGTTTCAGTGACCTATATGCCTGTTCTTGTACCAGTACCAGGCTGTTTTGATTATTGCAGCCTTACAGTAAAGCTTAAAGTCTGGAAGTGTGATACCTCCTGCTTGTTTCTTTTGCTAAGGATTATTTTGGCTTTTCATGGTCTTTAATGTTTCCTTATGAATTTCCATATTGTCATGGTGTTGGTAATTTAATGGGTATTGTATTGAATGTGTAGATTGCCTTTGGTAGGATGGACATCTTAACAATGTTGATTCTTCTAATCTGTGAACATGGAATATTTTTCCATTTGTTTGTGTCTTCTTTGAGCAGTATTTTATAGCTTTCATTGTAAAGATCTTCTACTTCTCTGGTTGGTAAGATGCTAAGGTGTTTCATTTTTTTGTTGCTATCGTGAATGGGATTGCGCTTTTTATTTGGTGTTCTGTCTGTTTGTTGTCAGTGTATAAAAATGTGATTGATTCGATTTTGCATATTTATTTTGTTCCCTGAGTCTTTTCCAAAATCCTTTATCAGTGCAAGAAGGTTTTTGACAAATTTTCTTGGATTTTCAAGTTATAGAATCCTATCATCAACAAAGAGAAATATCTTAACTTCCTCTTTTTCTATTTGGATACCCCTGATTTCCTTCTCTTGTCTGATTGTTTTAGTTAGGACTTCCAACACTATGTTGAACAGGAGGGGTGAGAGTGGCAGGTTTGTGTTGTCCTGGTTTTCAGGGGAAATGGTTCCAATTTCTGTCCATTTAGTAATATGCTGGCTGTGGGTTTACTGTAGATAACTATTACTGTTTTGAAATATGTTTCTTCTTTGCATAAGTGTTCAAAGGTTTTTATTAAGGGTGATGCTGAATTTTTTTGTTTTTGCATCTGTTGATGTATTAAATCACATTTATGGTCCTATAGATATTGAACCAGCCTTGCATCCTGGGGATTAAGCTTATTTGGTCATGGTGGGTGATTTTTGAGATCAATTGTTGGATCCAATTTGCTAGAATCTTGTTGACAATTTTTTCATCTATGTTCATCAGGGATATTGGTCTGTACTTCTCCTTCTCTGTTGGGTCTTTACCAAATTTGTATGTCATTGTGATTTTAGCTTCATAAAATGATTTGGAGAGAGTTCCATCTTTCTCAACTGTCTGGAATACTTTCAATAGGATTAGTATTAGCTCCTTCTTGCATGTTTTGTAGAATTCTTCCTGAAAGCCATCTGGTCCAGGGTTTTTTATTCCTAAGTACTCTTAGGATGAAGTCAATTTCCTGGGTTGTTATTGGTCTACTTAGTGTCTCAATTTCTTCTTGTTTCAACCTTAGAAGGTTGTGATGTCAGAAAGTGTTTCATTTCACTTAGATTTTTAAGTTTGTTTCCATAGAGCAAGCAGCATATTATCTTAGGGATTGAATATCTGGGAAAGATTTTAATTCTCCATCACTGATGAAGCTTAGTTTGGCTGGGTAGAAAATTCTTGATTGAAATTGTTTATCTTTGAGAATATTAAAGATTTGGGGTCCAATTCCTTCTGACCTGTAGTGTTTCTGTAGATAAGTCTGGAGTGATTCTTATTGGTCTTCCCTGGTGGATAGTGTGACATTTTTTCCCTTTGCTGCCTTTAGTATTTTTTCTTGTATTCCTACTTTGTGAAGGCAAATTACTATGTGTCTAAGGTTTGGTCTTTTATATGATGGCTTGCAGGGTTCTCTAGATCTTTGTGCTTATATAGTCATGTCTCTGGACAGATGAGGAAAGTTTTCTTGAATAACTTCATGGGGTGTTTTCCACTTCTCTTTCTATTTCAGATATTACAATCAGACGTAGGTTTGCCTTTGATACAATCGCACATTTCTTGCAGAGTTTCTTCTTTTTTCTCAAGTTTTTTTCTATATTATTAGTAGATTTGTTTAAATTCATATTTTTGTCTTCCAGTTCTGAGATCTTTCTTTTGCTTGGTCATTTCTGCTTCCCTTGCTTGTTAGTATGCTATTTATTTCTTGAATGGAGTTCTTTATTCCTGATATTTCTAAATACAATTTTTTGAGTCTATCCAACTCTGCTGCCATTTCATTTAGCTTTAGCCCTTGCATTTCTTAATTTTTATTCATTCTATCCAATGATTCTCTGATCTCTGTAAGTACCTCTGGGTACCCTTGTTCTTGGAGATAGCCATTGTTTGTGCTCCAATAGCTGTTCTATCAGGCACTGACTCTTTGTTTGAGCTCTGAAGGTTACCAGTGATTTTTCATTGGTTTTCATCATTTGCAGCAGTTCTTCTATCTTTCTTTTTAATTCTATTGCTCAGTGGGAAATTGGTATTTGCTGTACCTTCTGCCCTTCCTTGAGCAGAGGCTCTGGGTTTGTTCAGTTATGAAATAGGACTGGGAGTGGGGCATTGTGCTATCTCTTCACAGTTTTGGGCACTTACTAAAGAGTGAGGGAAGGGTTGTAATGAATCAGACTTACTAATGAGTCACAATGCTTGTTATATGGTGAATGGGCCAGCTGAGACTTGCTCTCTAACTTCACACAATATGACCTTATGATGGGTATGCTTGTGTAGCCCCTGAGTCCAATACAGGGTATAAGAGAAAAAAAAAAGAGGGAAGAAAGAGAGGAAAAAAGGAAAGAAAAAGAAAGAGAGAGGAAAACAAAGAGAAACCACAAAGAGAAAGAAAAAAATGTGAAAACCAACCAACTAACAAATAAACAAAAAAAGTGAGACAAGCAATAAAAAAAAGAGGAAAAACACCCCCATTGGTAGAGATTTCTCAGCTTTAGCATATTTCTTTGAGGCAGGGAACTCATCTTCTGGCAGGTTCTGCAATTTCAGGTCTGTTACTGCAGGTTTCCTCTTGGCTTTTGAAACTTTAGATGTTTGATTCTTCATCCCCTGCTGCCTGTAATTGAAAGTTGGCACACGTCCATGGGGAAGTAGGGGTGGGGTGACTTGACTCAGTGTCTCCCAGGCTCTCTCCCCCTTCCTTATTCCCAGTTTAGTCACAGTTCCCGTGGCATCCAGTTCTCATTGGGGGATTGGGACCTCTGGACTCTACCCTACCCTCCTCATCTTTTTCACGCATTGCTAGAGTTTGGAAGGGAGTCAGCTAGACACTCACCAGCCTCCTTTTCAGTCAGATCCACTGTATGCGTCTATCACTCAGCAGCTGGCTCAGAGTAGGGGAGTGGCTTGTCTGGGTCGCCACATCTGCTATTACCCACCAGGGCTTGTGCACTGGGGGTGATGCCCTCTGAGTTCATGGGAGCAGCTCCAAAGCAATGCAGAGATCACCTGCTGGTCTGAAGATGCAGGTCTGCTGTTCCGAGGAGGTCACCCTGGAGCACATCTATGTCCAGGCTTTGGTGGGGACTCAGTTTCTCTACAGACTACTGTTCCTGCCACAAATGGGGTCAGGAAAGTTAGCTTTCTCTCCAGCAAATGCCACAGTCTCCAGATCTCTGGTCCCAGTGACAGGGTCTTATAACCTAGCCTGGTGCTGGAGGTGGTGGCAGTCCAGGTTCAGGGTGGCGCCTCCTTGCTGCTTTCTTGGGGATCTGTCTCTGGCTCCCTCACTGCACTCCCTTCATGGCCTTCACTGCCAGTATCTGCTCTGACACAGTAGTGGTGGGAATGACAGTCACTCCAGCAGTTTCCTCCTGGGAAAAGCGTTGTTGATTTTAGAAAATTGCACTCAGTTTCTGTGCTCCTGGAAGTGCTAGGTTCCAAGCAGAGTGGCTGTGTACCAGATGCTTCATCAGGAGAGTCCTGGCCACTTGCTCCTGAATCCCCATTCAGTCAGCCACTCATATGCCCGCTTACACACAGGCACACACAGATTCATCCATACGTTCACTCACTCGCACAGGTACTCATGCAGTCCAACTGGCTATGCCACTGTGTTCTCAGAACCAACCATTTCATATTGATTTTCTAAAAGAAGGCCTCTGAAATTGTATGAGCTTCAAGCCATAAGATATTCTGCAACACGCCTGCCAATCATGTAATTGAATGAAAGAATATCATAGATATTTAAAACCCACAAATAAGTTTAGGTGTTAATTTAATCAAATAATTTCAACATTTATCATAAAAGTAAACCCTGGTAGTGAAATTGATAACTGCAAAGTGAGTCATTTTTCCATCTTCTATTCCCCCTATACAGGATTCTAGAAAAGGGACTAAGGAGCACTGATACCATCAAATGTAAGTGAGCTAGAAAAGGGCTTTTTTATGAAGTTTGTTATTAGTCACTATGTAATAACAATTATAAGTAATTAAAGATAATATTGAAATATTATTAAATTATAATGATGTAAGATAATTATATTGTTTTTTTATCAACCTGATTATTTAATTTGGTTAGACTATAATTATTCTAGACTATGTTAATCTCATTGCAACATTTGGTGGTTTAATGCTTTTTTTAGAATATGTTTTTCTTATCTTGCGAAAACAATGAAAAAATGTTTATCTTCTAATCTCTTTCAGGGCATATTATCCTGTCTTGATAATACGACACTAAAAAACGAAAGGCCGCTTTTATTAAAATCTTCTCCACTTCTCAAAGCCCACCCCACTAAGTGATTACTCTGTGTCAAACACCGTACAAGACTTTGAAAGTACAAAGATGATCAAAGCATCCCTAACCTTAAATGTCTCACAATCTAGTGGGTGAAATAAACTGGATAAAACTTGTAAAAACAATGGGAAACACAGAATATTTTTATGAAACAGGAGAACAATATCACTTGGTTGGTAGAAGACCATAGGAAGATTTATTGAAGTTGGTGATCCTTGAGAAGTGCAGGGAAATTTTGAGAAAAGTCATTCTACAATCAGTTGGGGATTGGTGAGCATGAATTTTGGTGGAGAGGTTGTTAAGAGTAGAGGCAGGAGAGTCAGACAAGGACAAGATCATGGAGAATCTTACACAGAATGTGAAGGAATGGCACTTTGTCCTGAAGATTATGAGAAGACATTGAGCAATTCAAAAAAAGAAATAACATGTCCAGACCTGCATTTTAACTAGATCAATCTGATGGCTGTGTGGCATATGGGCCAAAGATTAGAGGCAGAAAGAAGGATATTATTATAATCCAATAAAGCATTTAGTAACGATAGTGAAAAGAGAAGGAATTTGAGAAATTTTATAAGATAAATTAATTAGTTTAATGCAGGGAGCAAAAGGAGAAATTATCCCAGATGTTCAACTCATAAAACTGGGTGGAAGATTATGCCAATCAAAATACTGGACAAATAGCTAGTGTGAAGTGAGCAGTTGTCATGTGGGTTCGACATTGTTGTTTTTATTGACCATTTGTTTGTTTACCTTGAAGTGCTTCTGACACATTTATGTAAAATTATGCTTAACAAATAGATGAAACTTAGCAATATGGCTATCATGACTTCTTTGATTATCCTAAGAAGATGAAAATTATTTATACAGAGATTTGCTATAACATTAATAAAAGAGTCATCTCTTATAACACAAATCTAACTCCACCTGATAATTTAATTCTTAAATGTTTCTGTTATATGTGCCCTACATCATAGTGGCCTTGATGAAGTAAATGTGTCTCATGTTAGTATGCCTATATAAAAGGGTCTCACAGGTGTCTTACACATAAAAGATATAAAAGTACTAGCTATATAATGGGTGCTTAATGTTTATTGAATGAGTGAATAAATGAATAAAGTATTTGCTGAGTTAATCTTAATTATAAACAATAAATATGCAAATTAAGCAAGTATTTTTATTTGCAACATTTATATTTTAAAATAATATTGTTTTATATTACTTGACTCTTTTAATGTGTGAGTATATCCTATCAATGTTAATAATAGCTACCATTTTCCTTCTTTTCCCTTAAGTTCATTTCAACACAATTAAAACTTCCACAAAAAGAGAGAACACAGCTGGCTGATAAAGAATCTTTAATATTGGTACAGAGTATTTTCTTTTCCACTAGTTTGTATCCTTCTTTCTCTTGGCACTGTTACTACCATATCTGTTTCATTGCTACCATGATAATATCCCAGTAGTTCAGTCTTATGGGTATCATTCTCTTGGAGAACTAAAATAATAAGGTCCTGATATTAAAAGTCATATAAAAGCAGTTTAGGCTATGTGGCATATGGGTCAATGAATCAAAGATTAGAGGCAGAAAGGAGGATACTGTTGCAATCCAACAGGGCATTTAGTAGGGATGCTGAAAAGAGAAGGAATTTTAGCATACTGTGTTCATATATGCTGTATCCTAGATTTCTGGAATGAAACTTAAAGAATGATAAAAAATTATACACTTATATGAACATTTTAATCATTATTATCAAATAACCAAATTTTCTCTAATTGTATGTTGCTGAAGTCCCTAGGGAAAAAGTAAATCTATCTTGCAAGTTGGTCTTTGAAGACCACCCCTTAAAGAGAAATAAACACGATTGGGATTTAATTCAAAGACCTAGCTTAATTGATCACATATGTAGGTAAACTACTAATTGGAGACATGAGCATGATGCCATTTTTATAACTTGCTGAATCAGCTGGTGGCTGTCAGATTATTATTAAGCTTGTTAAACTTTTTTGGTTCATTAATTAACATGTACTACTGAATCCATGGTTTCACTAAAGTTCAATTTATTTTTAAAAGACAATCCAATCCATCTCCATGTGTGCCTCTCGTAAAGAGTAATTTAGGTGATTCATAAGACAGACATATTTTTGGAGACAAGATGAATGAACAAGCTTCAGTTGGTTCCAACTTTGAAGCTGAGTGGAAATGGAGCAAATTGTGACTTACATGACATCACTGCAGCTCTCCCCCCGCCCCACCATAGTACTCCCTCTAAAACATGGTAAGAGGGAAAATACAAATGTACAATTACTTGCTACTTGCTATTTTTCAAGAGGAAAGTTTAATTAGTTCCTGCCCCTCTCTAGAATGTGTGTGCCAGCTATGAACATCACACTGTCTGTAAGTTCAATATAAGTCCAATATAAGTGCCACTTTTTCTGGGCCTCCTCCATAATTTTCAAATTCCTTCAATTCCACTATGATTTCCTCTATTTCTGTATATATCCCTTTAGCGAAACATTATGATATATACAATCTCTTTCAAGTACTGTGATAGGCCCTGGATATACCAAAATATGGAAAAATTTATGAAAAAGTAAAAGTTCTACAATAGTAATATTACTCAAATCTTTGAACTCCTTCCGAACTTTTCAGTCATATGCCCAAATCACCGACCAATCTATCTTAAAAATAATTTGTAATGACCTATCAGCCGACAACTCAATTATTTATTCAAATGTGTTAAAAGCAAAGATTAAGGAACCATCTGATTTTAAAGGGGATTTAGAATAATTTATTTCTAGTCACTAGACTGTCAGGAAGTCATGCTTCGTAAGTATCTTCATATTTCTGGTCAGAAAGAGCTTTCTGGGAAAAAAAAATACCAGCAACCTGAATAAAGGATGAATGAATGACAAATAGCCCTTAAGAGTTAAAGATAGACCCCTCCACAAGAATTTAGTGACATTTCCCTTGGAAATACCTATTTACCTACCAGGGTTTATAAACTTAGGGAATCTCGGCTCCTCTCCCTGGAGAGAATTTATGTTCTAGAGCAAATGTGTCTATCTCTGTTCCCTAAGGAGAGGAAACTTCACTGTACCAGCTGCTCTATATAAACTTATAGATTTATAATTTTAAAGTTTCTGTCCTGTGGTACAGACTCCACTATATTATTCAGGTGATATCTACAGTCATCACGTCTCCCTAGTAAGCACTGGAGCAAGATACTTTGTGAGTAATCAAAGTATCACCTTTGCTTTGCTTACTAGTCTGTCTCTAGTCTTGAGGTCTCATGAATCAGCATGTGAGTATCCATATGCGTATGTGCGTGCCCACTCATGCATTCATGTGCATATAAGTGAAAATAGAGATAGAAATACATAAAAAACTATGCAAAAGGGGTAACGCCTCAGACCCTTCAAAGTTTCAGACTCAACATGGATGAATTCATTTTCTCAAGTCCAATATTTCTAACTGTTCATTATGAATTCCTGAAGGTTTTCACACTGAGAGACATAGTAAAAACAGGCGTACTTTTCTTTTGTAAATGAGAAAAGAACACTTGTAAAAAGTTGAAGTAAACGAGAAATATTTGTAATTCTTTTATAAACAGATCAATTTTAACATGTAGCACTATACCCTTTGGGAAAGTCTTTGCATATACCAAGTTTCACACTAAACAACAATTAAAATAGAGCTAGTGAAAAAAGCAAGTTGTTTTCATTTATATAAGGCAAAATTGCAAAATTAAATATTATGTTTTCAAAGTTTCATACGTCTATGGTTAGGAGATTAAGAAAAGTTAAGGGATGATAAACAAAAATCTAAGGCAGGAATTTTTATTTTTGAGGAAAACGTGGACACAATTATGAAGAGCTAAAAAGGAGGCTTCAAAGACACTGGTGGATGTTTTACTTCCTAAATGTTTATTTTATTATTTCCTATAAACAATACAGATGTTAATTTATGCCTATGTATATGCAATATTTCATAATTTGTCTCAAGCTTTTAAAGGTAGCTGTCAATGGCACAGCTGAGTGATGCATTTAGTAGCACCATGAATGCCTGCATTATATGAGGCACAGCAAATAAAAATATCTTATTTATTTACTCATTCACTCTTCAAGTATTTATAGAGTGCCTATATTATGCCATTTTTCCAGGTGCTTGAAAAACTGTTAAAACAAGATGGAATTAATGAAAGTTGTTAAAAGATTATCTGAATAATCCAAGTAGAAGATGATGGTGGCTTTGACAAGAGTGGCAGCAGTGAGGATGAAAGTGATCAGATACTAGGAATATAGTGAATGTAGAACCAACAGAATTTCCTGACAGTTTATATGTGGATGTAAAATACACACACACACACACACACACACACACACACACACACACACATATATTTAGTATGACTCTAAAGGAAAGATGGAGTTTCTGCACACTGATAGGAATGAGAATGTGAATGAGGCAGGTTTTAAGGGTGAGAAATGTAATACTGTTAAGATATCTAAGAGGCACTGGATGTATGGATCTATAGTTTAAGAGAAAACGATTTAAACACCAGATATGCTACTTAACTATTCTGCCAATTAATATCATCCTATTATAGCTTGAAATTTTCATTTCAGTTCTTTTCCTATTAATACAACTCAGTTTAACAACACCAAAAGTTGCTATCTGACTCAGAATTATTAAAAGAAAACAAAGGTGATTTTTAATAAGGTATATCACTTTCTTGATATTTAATTCAATACAAATGCATAAGTGAGTGAGTGTGTGTGTGTGTGTTTGTGTGTGTGTGTATTTTAATAAACTACAGTGCTAATACGGTTTTGGTAATTATTTCCAAAAATTCCTCACTGGGAAATGTTGAAAGATTAGCCAGAAATAGTTAAGGAAAACGTCTTCATCATTTTTTAGTGCTATATTGTCTTCCCACTGACCTCTGTTGTGATCCCTGGCATTCTAGGCTGAAATAGATATTTCTTTCCATCATTATTTTTTAATAACAACTGGAAAGAAATTCTGGTCTCTGTAAGTAAGTGCTCAAGAGTCAGGCTTCAAATGGAGAGTCAATTATTTCTCTGGCTCTAGTTATCCCTGTTCTTAACTACAGATCCTTTCATTAGTATTCTGCCCTCCATTCAAATTATTCTGTATAATAATTAGCTGTAACTTCATTGCTCAGCTTTGATTACTCTCTCATATTCACTCTAGATCTCAGTATTATTTCTGAATTGTGCAGCAAGAATAAAGCACATATTATAGGTATTCTAGATTTTTTCTCTTTTAAAAATTATAAAAACTGAGTAGATTACACATGACTCAAATACCAACTGGAAAAAGTCCCCTTTTTGCAAACATCATGATCGCTATTTTATTTCATATATGACATTATAAAACACGTTGTTGCCTATAGAACTCAAAATATTACTTCTTGATTATATCATGCCCTGTTTTATAAAGACTAAGACAATAATGTCATAAGGTGACCTCAAGTCTAGGGTATAATTTTTAACTTTGCGTATTTAGAAATTTGATTGCTAGTTAACTCAGATGTCATATTCATGTTTTCAGAATAAGCAAATGTGGAATAGCAACAATAAATGTATAAATTCTAAAAGAATAGAACTGCAGTATTTACTTGACTATACACTTTTCTGTAGGAAATTTATATAGACAAATTTCTATCTAAATAGTGCTTAGTGGGTAAAGTAATATTGTATAGAGTAAGCAACTGGTTGACGTTAATATCTAAAGTTGTCAAAGTACCCATCCAAGAAATAAATTAGAGTTAAGGAACACTTGCCCTAGATTATATTTGGCTCCTGACAAAATTTTAATCTTTGACTGTTGTTTTTCCAGCCCTTGGAAACTATCATTCATCTTGGTGTATATTATTCCCTCAGATATATAATAGTATTCTTTCTTCATATCAATTATATTTGAAGTAACACCTATTCATCCAACATATTTTTCAATGTTTATTCTGTATCCCATACTATGTTAAACATAAGTGCTATGGGGGGAAAAATGAGCCATAGGTAGATGATGTCAGCAAGCTTGTGAAGGAGATTTCCCAGCATTCCTCCCTCCACAAAAATACAAATAGAAACTATCAAAAGACAAAAATCCGACGTTGAGTTCATCAGAACTTAAGGGAGATGCAAAGAAACTCCTTGTGTCCACAAAATCGAAAGAAACCATGACTGGTAAGAAAAATTACCTTTTCAGACTGTGCCATTCCCTACTGTAAACCACCATAACACCACTTGCAGATTTTCCTTCAATATATAAGTGAAAGAACAATATCTACCATCATGAAAACACATGAAAGTATAAAACTCACTGGTAAAACAGATACACAAATGATAAAGAAAAAGGAATAAAACATTTTCACTGCAGAAAACTATCCATTCACATAGAGGAATGATAAGAGAGAAGGAAAGGAACAAATTATATTTAAAACAATCAGAAATCAATTTTTTTAATGACAGAAGTGAGTTCTCACCTATCAATAATAACCTTAAATATAAGTAGTTTAAATCCCCTAATTAAAAGATATAGGCTGGCTGAATGGACAAAGAAATAAGACTCAACAATATGCTGCCTAAAATGAACTCATTTTGCCTGTAGAGACTACATAGACTGAAGTAAATGAATGTTAAAAAAAAATTTATATACATACAGAAACCAAAAGCATGCAGAAATAGCTATGCTTACATCAAAAAAAAATTGACTTTAAGTCAAAAAACATAAAAAGAGATAAAGAAAGTCATTATGTAATGACAAGTAATCAATTCAGCAAGAGGATATAACAATTGTAAATATAAGCTGGGCTCGGTGGCTCAGCCTGTAATCCCGCATTTTTGGAGGCTGAGGTGAGTGGATTGCCTGAGACCGCGGGTTCGCGACCCACCTGGGCAACTTGGCGAGACCTCATCTCTACAATAATTCAAAAATTAGCCGGAAGTGGTAGTGCGCACCTGTAGTTCCAGCTACTTGGAAGGCTGAGGCGGAAGGATCACTGGAGCCCAGCAGATCAAGGCTGCGGTGGCCAGGAGTGGCCACTGCACTCCAGTCTGGGCGACAGAGTGAGACTCCAACTCAAAAAAAAGATTGTAAATATATGTACACCCAACATTAAAATATCCAGACATATAAAGCAAATTTTACAGCCATAGGGATAGATAGACACTGATATCATAAGATTTGGGAACTTCACCACCCCCACTTTTAGTGTTGGGAAGATTACTTAGATATAAAAGTAATAAAGAAACATTGGACTTAAATTGCAGTATAGGGGAGAGAACCAAGATGGCCAACTGAAGACATGGCATGCTTGCAGTTCTCTGAAAAGAAGCCTATATGGAGAAACAAACCTGGAGCTTTGGGGTTTGATCTGAAATCCCAAGCTGATGTCTGTTAGGTTGTCACCTGGGGACACAGAGGAGGCACAGTTCCAAGCCCCAGACATCCCTGGAGGCAGACCCAACATGAGAATAGTAGAAAGCCTTTGAAGATAGAAGGGGTTAATGAAAATGACAGTTTTTCTTCTTTGCATACCTCTTATGGGCTTCTGTGATCTCAGCCAAGAGAGACAGCATGGGAACTATACCCCCACCCACACCTCTCCTGCAATGGCTAGGCATAGAGGGCTGCCCTGAAGGGAGACAGACACAATGGCAAATCTCATGCAGAATCCAGGAAACACCAGTTCCTAAGACTCCAGCACCACAGGTGTCAACCCACCCATAGAGAGACTCACTGGGAAACACCCAGTTGTGATGGTCTGTACCATGCAGGTGCATTCCCCTTCTTCCCTCCCCAGCACCCAGCAGGAGGACAACATGACCAATTCAGGAAAGTCTCATGGGTGTTGTCCCAGGCAGCCCTTGCAACCAGGGCTGAAGATGCTGCTTGTTCTCAGGGGTCACCATTGTGATTACAGCCCTACCCACAGAGCAGGGCAGGATTTAAGAGTCTACATGCCTCTACACAAGGTTGTGGTGGCAGTGGCCCTGCCCACCCACAGACAGAGGGAAAAATAACAACCCCACACTTCTTCTCTTCTACACCTGGGCAAAAGAGATGGTCTGGCTCAGATAGAAGGAGAGAGGCCTATCCACTTTACCTAGAGAATCAGAGCCAGAGTAGAACCATAGGGTCCTCATGGTCACCTGCCAGCCTGCTGTCAGACAAGCGGTCTGAGGAGGAGCTACCCTGTAATCCACTCTAGAAACAGGGGATATAATCTGAAATACAAGAGAAGTCCCATCCCATTTCTCCCAGACTGCACTAATGAAACAGTTTCAGGTGGTCTTCCCCCAGAACATCACCCATCTTTTGACTGCTGCCCTGTCCACAGGCAGGCCAGAGGAGGAAGGAAAGACAAAAGTAGAAACCTTATCTAATTAAACACAACAAAATAAAAGTTAAAAAGAGAAGAGTCTTCCCTCACAGATGAAGAAGAGCCAGCAAAAGAACACCAGCAATTCTCAAAACCTCAACAAATTGAAACCCACAAAAGGGCTTCAAAGATGCCAAGCAAAGGCACCTATCCAAAACAACCTAGCCCTGATGACAGAAATAGAATTCAAACTCTGGATGGAAAAGACAGTCCATGAAAAGCATGGGAAAATGGAAAGACAAGTCAGTCAGGCAATGAAAACAGTGCAGGAAATAAAAGCTGACCAATATAAGAAAGGTCCAACCTAAATGCCTAAAAATGAATAATGCACTGACAAGCCTAAGCAGCAGAATCAACCAGGCAGATAAAAGAATCTCAGAACTTGGTCATCAAACTATTGAATTAAGCCAGTCTGACAAAAACAAGGAAAAAAATGCTCAAGAAGAATGAACAAAGCCTATGAGAGGTTTGGGATTATGTAAAAAGACCAAATCTATGGTTGACTGCATTCTGGAAAGAGAAGGAGATACTGAGAACAAGCTTTCTAAGAGTTCACCCAAGAAATTTTTACCTATTTCACCAGAGAGATGGCCATACAAACACAAGAGATCCAGAGAACTCCAGTGAGGTACTACATGAGAAGATCATCCCCAAGACACTAGCTGAGAGAAAGAAGAGATCACTTAATGAGGAAGGCCCACCAGAATTATAGCAGACTTTTCAGCAGAAATCCTATAAGCCAGAAGGGACTGAGGTCCTATTTTTAACATTCTCAAAGAAGAGGAATTTAACCAAGAATTCCCTACACTGCCAAGATAAGCTTCATTAACAAAGAAAAATAAAAATCCTTCCCAGACATCCAGTCCCTAAGAGAATATGCTACTTCCAGACCAGCCCTACAGGAGATGTTTAAGAACATTCTAAGCACAGAATTGAAAGAACAATTCTACTCATCACAAAAGAACAGGCAAACACAGAGTTTATAGACCACACACATCAATCAAAAAAACAAAAAACAAAGCAACTTCTTAATACAATATGACAGGAACAAACTCCCACATATAAATAATTAACTTAAACATGAATAAACTGAGTGCATCACTCAAAAGGCATACAATGGCAAATTAGATAAACAAGCATGATTCATCTTCTGCTGCCTTCAGAAAACTCATCTCACCTAAAAAGAAAAAAAGACACCCACAGGCTCAACATAAAGTAATAAAGAAAGCTCTTCCAGGCAAATGGAAAACATAAAAGAGCAGAAGTAACCATTCTTATATCAAACAAACTTTAAACCAATAAAAGGTGAGGACACTGAAAGTACATAACGATAAAAGGCTCAGTTCATTAGCAAGCAATATCCATCTTGAATATATATGCACCCACATAGGAGTGCCCATATTTATAAAATGATGGTTAAGTAAACCAAGAGAGGATATAGACAGTCATACAATTATAGTCAGAGACTTAATTAACAGCCTTAGATAGAGCATTAACAGCCTTAGATAGAGCATTAATGCAAAGAATTAACAAGGAAATCAGAAACCTAAACTTGACACTCAACCAATTGAACCTAATAGTATCTACTGAACACTTCACCTAACAACCACAGAATACATACATTTCTCCTTAGTACCTGAAACATACTCTAAGATCTACTACATACTCAGGCATAAATGAAGAGTGAACAATTTTCAAAAGTTCATGATCATATCAAGTATCTTCTCAGACCACAAAAAAATAAAAATAAATATCATCACCAGAAACCCTCCAAGACACACAAATACATGGAAATTAAACAATATGCTTCTGAATGACTTTTGGGTTAACAAAGAAATCAAGGTAGAAATGAAAAAGGATCTTAGAAACAAATGAAGATATACAATGCATCAAAATCTTTGGGATACTATGAAAGTGTTGCTGAGAGGAAAGATTATAACATTGGATGCACTTATCAAGAAAATAGAAGAATCTCAAGTGAACAATCTAGTGTCACACCTAAGGGGCCTAGAAAGACAAGAGCAATCCAATCCTAGAATTCATATAAAAATGAAAATTATTAAAATAAAATCACAGTTGAACAAAATAGAGGCCAAATAAATCATACAATGAATCAATGAGATGAAAAGCTGGTTCTTTGAAAGGATAAATAAGATTAACAGACACTGGGCTAGATTAAGAAAAAAAGAGATAGAGAGAAAATTTGAATAAACACAATTAAAGATAAAAAAAGGTGATGATGCAACTGACCTTGAAGAAATACAAAAGATTATCAAAGATTACTACAAATACCTGTATGCAAATAAACTAGAAAATCTAGAGAAAATGGAGGAATTCCTAGAATCACATAACCTCCCAGGATTGAAAAAGGAACAAACTGGAACCCTAAACAGACCAGTACTAATTCAAGAAACCAACTCAGTAATTAGAAACCTCCCCATTAAACAAAGGACCTGGGTCAGATGGTTTCTCAGCTAAATTATGCAAGACATACGAAAAAGAGCTAATACCTTTTTTTTTTTTTTTTTTTAGTTAGAGTAGAGTCTCATTCTGTTGCCCAGGCTGGAGTGCAGTGGCAGGATCACAGTCACACCAGCATCAACCTGCTGGGCTCCAGCAATCCTTCTGCCTCAGGCTTCCAAGTAGCGGAACTACAGGCATGCACTACCAGGCCTGGCTAATTTTTTTTTATTTATTGTAGAGATGAGGTCTTGCCAAGTTGCTCAGGCTGGTCTCAAACCTGCAGACTCAGGCAATCCACTTGACTCGGCCTCCCAAAGTGCTGGAATTACAGGCTGAGCCACCGAGTCTGGCCAATACCAATCTTATTGAAAGCATTCTAGGCAATTGAGATGGAAGGAATTATTCTCTCTAGCTCATTTTATGAGGCAAATATCATCCTGATACCCAAAAATGACAAAGATACAACAAGGAGAGAAAACTACAGGCCAATTTTGCTGATGAACATAGATGAAAAATTCTTAACAAGTTTCTAGCAAATCACATCCAACAGCACATCTCAATGACTATCCATCATGAACAGGTGGGCTTCATTACTGAGATGCAAAACTGGTTCAACATACATAAATCAATAAATGTAATCTATCACATAAACAGTTGTAAAACCAAGAACCACATGATTATCTCAGTAGATACATGCACACATACACACACACACACACACACACACACAAATTCAGTATATGCCAACATTTATTTTTGATGTAAACCCACAAACACCTAGATATTGAAGGAACATTCCTCAAAAAAATAAGAGCCATCTATGACAACCTTCAGCAAACATCATGCTTAAGAGGCAGAAGAAGCTGAAAGCATTCCCCCTGAGAATTGGAACATGACAAGGATGCCCACTCTCACCTCTCCTAATTGACATAGTACTGGAAGACCTAGACAGAGTAATTAGGCAAGAAAAAGAAATTAGGGATATACAAACAGGAAAAGAGGAAGTTAACTTACCCCTCTTTGCAGATCATATGATTCTATACCTAGAAAACCTAGAAAGTTTGTCAAAAATCTCCGCACACTGATAAATGTCTTTGGTAAAGTCTTAGGATACAAAAATCAATGTGCAAAAAGCAGTTTCATTTCTATACACCAACAACAAGTAGGATGAGAACCAAAAAAATTCAAAACACACAATCCCATTCACAATATCCACATACAAAAATGAAATACCTCTGAATCCATTTAATCAAAGGGGTGAAAGACCTTTACAATGAGAACTACACAACATTGCTCAAAGAAATCAAGGAAGACAAACTAATGTAAGAAAAATACCATGCTCATGGGTTGGAACAAATAATGTCACAAAGATGTCCATTCTACCCAAGGAAATCTAAAGATTCAATGCAGTCCCTATCAAATTACCAGCATCATTTTTCACAGACCTAGAAAAGACAATAGAGAAGCTCATATGGAAGCAAAAAAGAGCCTGAATAGCATAAGCAATCCTCAGCAAAAAGAACAAGTTTGGACCCATCACAATTTCAGACTTCAAACTTTACTACAAGGCTATGGTAACCAAGACAGTATGGTATCTGTTCAAAAATAGACACATGGATCAGTGGAACAGGACAAAGAATTCAGAAGTAAAATCACAGACCTTCAATAAACTCATCATTGGCAAAGCCGACAAAAACAAACACTGAGGAGAAGTAGCATATTTAGCAAATGGTCTTGAGAAAACTGGTTAACCATATGCTTCAGAAGAATTAAGCTGGACTTCTACCTATCACCATATGCAAAAATTAACTCGAAATGGATCAAGAATTTAAATGTGAAACCCAAAACTATAAAAATTTTAGAAGAAAATTTAGTGGAATTCATGGCCAAGTCCTCAAAAGCACAAAATATCAAGATGGATAGGTGAGATCTTATCAAGTGAAAAAGTTTTTGCGCAACATAGGAAATCACCAAGAATAAAGAGACAACCCACAGAATGGAAAAAAAAATATATTTGCAAGCTATGCATTAGACAAAAGCCTAGAATCCAGGATCTGCAAAGTACTCAAACAAATTAACAGGAAAAAGCAAATAACCCTGTTAAAACGTGGGCAAGGGAAATTAGGAGACACTTTTCAAAGGGGACATTCAAACAGCCATGAAACATTAAAAAATGCTCAGCTTCACTAATCATCAGAGAAATGCAAATCAAAACTACAATGAGATATCACCTCACATATGTTAGGAATGTTTTCATTAAAAAGTCAAAAAACTGCAGGTGTTGGTGAGTTTGCAGAGAAAAAAGAATGCATCTACACTGTTGGTGGGGAATGTAAGCTAGTTCATCCTCTGTGGAAAGCAGTGTGGTGTTTTCTCAAAGAAACTAAGAACTAAAAATTGAACTACCATACAGTCCAGGAATCCTACTCCTGGAAATATACTCAAAGGAACTTAAAGCACTATACCAAAAAGACGCTTGCACACATTTGTTCATTGCAGCACTATTTCACAATAGCAAAAAACATGGAACCATCCTAGATGCCCATTGAAAGTGGGCTGGATAAAAAAATATGGTACGTGTACACAATGGAATATTACATAGCCACAAAGAAGATCAAAATCATGTCCTTTGCAATATGGATGCAACTGGAGAACATCATTCTAAGTGAACTATCACGGGGGAAAAAAATGGGATACTACATGCTCTCATAAGCAGGCCTTAAACACTGGACATGTGAGCACTAAGGCTTAAATAACTGACACTAGGCACTATTAGTGAAGGGAGTGAGGGAGTGGGGATAAGGGCACATAAACACCAACCCATTAGGTACCACATCTACTACCAGGGGACAGAAGACAAGTTAAAAGTACAAACCTCACCTTCACACAATTTTCTAATGTAACAGATTCTCACATATATCCCACAATTCTAAAATAAAAATAAAACAAAGAAAAAAAACTGCAGTATAGACTAGTTGGACTTAACAGAAATTTAAAGAGCATTTTATTAAACAGCTGCTGAATACACATTTTTCAATCAGCACATGGAATATTCTCCAAGATAGATATGCTAAGCATATCTCATTTTTTATACAAAAAATATAAAAATTATACTAAATATGAGACCACAATGGAATAAACTAGAAACTAGCAATAAGAGAAACTCAAGAAACTGTACAAATGCATGGAAACTAAATAACATGACCCCAATGACCAATGTATTAATGAAGAAATTAAGATGAAAATTAGCAATTTTCCTGAAACAAATGAAAGTGTACTAAAACCCGTAAAATACAGAAAGAGCAGTACTAACCAAAAAACACCTACAACAAAATGTAAAAAAAAGATTTCAAACTAACAACTTAACATTGCACCTTAAGTAACTTGGAAGACAACCACAAACTAGACCCAAAATTAGTGAAAGAAAATAAATAATAAATATTAGAACTGGACTAAACAAAATACAAGCTAAAAAATGCAAAAGATTAATAAAAAAACTTTTTAAATAAACAAAATTGACAAATCATTAGTTAGTCTTATAAAAAATAGAAAAGAACCAGATAGATAAAATTATTTAAAAAAACAATAAATGTATTATATGTGATACTACAGAAATACAAAGATTCATCTGAGGCTATTATGAACAACTATACATCAACAACGTAGAAAGCCATTAGGAAGTGAATGAATACACATAACCTACCAAGATTGAATCAGAAAGATACAGAAAACCAGAACAGACCCATAGTGAGTGACATGATAGAATCAGTAAAGAAATCTTCCAATAAAGAAAGGTCCAGGATTGAATGGCTTCACTGCTAAATTCCACCAGCCTTTTCAAGAAAAACTAATAACAATTCTTCTCAAACTATTCTAAAAAATTGAAGAGGAAGGAGTTCTTCCTAAGCTCATTCTATGAAGCCAGCATTACCCTGATACCAAAACCATACAAAAACACAATCAAAAAAACAAAACTACAGGCCAATGTTGAACTACAGGCTCTGATGAACATAGATGCAAAAAATCCTCAGAAAATACTAGCAAATGGAATGCAGCAACACATCAAAAAGATAATATACCACAATCATGTAAAATGTTTTCCAGGAATATAAGGATGGCTCAACATATGCAAATCAATAAATGTAATACAACATATTAACAGAATGAAAAACAAAAAAGTATATGATCACTTCAATAGATGCAGGAAAAGTATCAGTATAAAATTTAACATTACTTCATGATTAAAAACTCTGAATAAATTATGTATAGAAGGAACATATCTCATCACAATAAAGGCCATATGTTAGACATCCACAGCTAACACCACACTAAATGGAGAAAAGTTTAAAATCTTTTCTTTGAGAATTGAAACAAATCATGTATATGCACATTCACCATTCATATTCAACAAAGTACTGGAAGTCCTAGCCAGAGTAATCAGGCAAGAAAAGGAAAAGAGAAGGGGGTTATAAAGAGAAGTTGGTTAATGAGTACAAAAATAAAGATAAATAGAAAGGAATAAGTTCTTCATTAAAGAGTACAGTAGGGGAATTATAGTAAATAATAATTTATTGTATATTTACTAGAAGAGAAGAATTGTGATGTTTTCAACACACACACAAAATAGGTGTTTGATTTGATGGATATTTCGATTACTCGACTTGATCGTTATATGCATGTATGAAAATATTGCATGTACCTTTTCTGAGTTAGAGTCTCAATCTATTGCCAGGCTGGAGTGCAGTGGTATGATCATGGCTCATTCCAGCATCAACCTCCTGGGCTCAGGAGATCCTCCCACCTCAGCCTCAAGAGTAGCTAGGACTACAAGCACACACCACCATTCCTGGCTAATTTTTTAATTTTTTGTGGAGACTCTGTTTTACTTAGAAGCTATATTATTTAGACTGATCTCAAACTCATGAGCTTAAGCAATCCTCCTGCGTTAGATACCCAAAGTTTTGGGATTACTGGTGTGAGTCTATCCACATGTACTTTAACAATATGTACAATTATTATATATCAGTTACAAAATACAAAAAGAGAAATAAAGATATTCAAATTTGGAAAAAGGATGTAGAATTGCCCCTCTTTTCAGGTGGCTAATCTTATTATATATGTATAAAAACCTAAAGACACACACACACACACACACACACACACACACACAAACCTCTTCAAAGTGATAAAAAAGTAACATTACAGGATACAAAATCAACACACAAATATCAACAGAATTTCTATTCATTAATAAAAAGATAGCTGAATAAAAATCAAGAAAACAATTCCACTTAAAAATAGCTACAAATAAAATAGAATACCTAGGAAAAAATGAACAAAAGAGGCGAAACATTTTTACAAAAAAAAATTAAAAACTTTTATCATAGAAATCAAAGAAGGTATCAAAAAATGGAAAGCCAACCCATGTTCATGGATTGGAAGAATTTATATTATTAAAATTGATCATATTACCCAAACCAATCTGTAGATTCAATGCAATTCTTATCAAAATACCAATAACATTTTTCAGAGAAATAGAAAAAAATCCTAAATTTTGTATGGAACTATACAAGAGCGTAAACAGCCAAAGCAATCCTAAGCAAAAAGAACAAATTTGAAGGAATCAACACTACCTGATTTCAAAATACGCTACAAAGTTACAGGTACCAAAATATCATGGTATTTGTATAAAACAGACACATAGGCCAATGGAACAAAATAGAGAACCCAGAAAGAAATTCACACATTTACAGCCAACTGATTTTTGAGAAAGACACCAAGGATGTACACTGAGGAAATGACACACACTTCAATAAATGGTACTGGGAACATTGGATATTCATTTTCATAAGAATAAACCGCCCATCTCTCACCACATACAGAAATCAACTCAAACTTAACTAGAGACTTAAACATAAGACCAGAAATTATAAAACTACTGGAAAAAAGCATAGTGGAAATGCTTCAGGATATTGGTCTAGGCAAAGATTTTACCAGTAAGACTTCAAAAGTACAGGAAACAACAATAGGTAAGTAAGACTATCTCAAACTAAAAAGCTTCTGCACAGCAAAGCAAGCAATCTTCAGAGGGAAGAGACAACTTACAGAATGAGAGAAAATATTGTAAAACTAGTCAACCAATAAGGGCCTAGTATTCAGAATATACAAGGAACTCAACTCAATAACAACAAAAAAGATTTTTAAATGAGCAAAGGGTCAAATAGACATTTTTCAAAAGAAGGCATACAAATGTCCAATGGCTATATGGAAAAATGTTCAACATTACCAATCATCAGAAAAGTGCAAATCAAAACCACAATAAAATATCATCTTACCACAGTTAGAAAGGCTATCATAAAAAAGACTGGAAAAAAAATGCTGGCAAGGAGGCAGAGCAAAGAAAACACTTACACACCGTTGATAAAAATATAAATGAATACAGCCATTATGAGAAACAGTATTACAGTTTCTCAACAAAACTAAAAATAGAGTTACCATATGATCCAGCAATCCCACTAATGGGTATGGATCCAAAGGAACGGAAATTAGTTTATTGAAGAGCAACCTGGACTCCGATGTTTATTGTAGCTCTACTTACAATAGCCAACACATGGAATCAACTTAAATGTCCATCAATAGGTAAATGAATACAGGAAATGCAACATATATACACAATAGAATACTAATCAGCCGTTTTCTAAAAAGTGACAACAGCATGGATGAACCTGGAAGACATCATCTTAAATGAACTCATATGTGGGAGCTCAAAAAATATCGAGCTCATAGCAGAAGAGTGTAATTATCATTATTAGAGTCTGGAAAGAATGGAGGGACAGGGTGATAGGGAGGCATTGGTTAACAAATACAAAATTATAGCTATATAACAGAAGAAAGTTTTAGTGTTCTATAGCACTACAAGGTAAATATAGTTAACAATAATTTGGTGTATATTTTCAAAAGTCTACAGGAGAGGAATTTGAATGTTTGCAACTCAAAGAAATAATAGATGGTCAAGGTTATGGAAATGCTAATCACCCTAATTTGGTCATTACACATTGTAAACATATACCAAAATGTCATTCTGAATCTTATACACATACCAATTAAAAGAAAAAAATTAATAAGAAATTTATTTAAAATATGGATTTATATTCAATATTATTAGTAGTTAGTCTTGCTCTCTATATATTTTGTCTAGGCATATTAGCTAATAAACATGGAGGATATTTGTATTTAATTATGATCCTCTCATTTTTCTACTAATAAAATTGTGCAATGAGAAAAGTATGAAGAAAACTTTGGTATAAGAATTGGGGACCCATTGAAAGACTTTTAATAGAGTTGTAGCATGGCCATATTTTCACTTAGAAAGCAGGAATTGGGATTTTCGAAAGACGAAAATAATGAGGAACAAAATATAGGCCAAAAGTTGAGGTTAGAAGCCACTATGGTAATTCAGCGAAGAGATTTTCAACATTTGTAATTAAGAATGGAGGCAAGTAGGCTGTTCTGTAAGCAATTAGAGCCACAAAATTAAGAAATGGGAAGGTTGATGAGTATGAGGCTGGTGCAGTGCTGAGATTAAGATGGAATCAAGGAGGACTGCTAGTCCCCTAGGTTTGGTGGAAATTTATATCCTAGTGTACTTTATCAAGATGTGAAAAACTCCCCAAGCTCCTTTCTGGAGAGTTTCTGGCTGATATGAAGTTCATTAATTGCATTATTAGTTATAAAGAGATAATCTCTGACTTTAAAAATAAACATATTTATATAATAAATATTTATTGAATATCTCTTTATCAGTAGCGAAGCTTGAGAAATATATTCCACTTGAAAACCCTTTTATTAAATGACAATAGATAGAAATGTTGAAACATTATTTATTATATATTTAAATCATATCCATCTATATTTTTCACTCACCAATCACTCTTTTTTAAGATCAACATATAATAAAGGAAAAAATGAACATATAGTCCATGTTGACCAGAAAATCTATAGTCAAAAATTTCTATATAATACTTTCAGTGTTCTTACATTTTGCAAGAATGCAGTGCTGCTGTTTTTCTTGTGAGCTCTTTTGTCTGTCTTTTCTCACAGTCCTCTAAGAATTAAAAAAGCTACAATTATTAATGATACAATGATAGGTGAGTCTGAAAAGGAGAATGAACTCTAAGCCAAAACAAGTGAAAAATTATACTGTTGCTGGCAGTGAAAATCACAGCCTAAAAATATATGACTACATAGCTGAATGAGAAAAACAGAGAGAAAGAACAAAATACAATGGGAAATAGGGTAAAAGAAAAAAGAGAGGTGGCACGTGCTACAAAGAGTAAAGACATGGGACCTTGGTCTTCCTGAACTCTGTCAGTGACCTTGGTAAAGTTATTCCAATTCTTGTCTGAAATTTTACGATATATTATTCTGATATGTGAAAGAAAGCTATGAAGTGTGCTCCACTTCAATACATCAAGAAAACAAAAGATGTTAATTATTTTTGAAGACTACCTAGAGCATATTCTCTGAAAACTTGTGGATTGTAGATGGCCAACCTGGAAGTATTTAACAGAGAAAAACACATTGGAAAAGTTTGTGTTTTTTATTCGTCTCCTCTTTTTTCAGTTCCAGATTATTTTAGAATTCCTGACACAATTAATTAAAAAACAATAAAATGCAAAAGAATGTTCTAGTGGAATTTGACAATATAAGCATTATGTGTACAGGAATGTTTTGTTAGCATTCTGCAATATCCTGTTTTCAATTTCCTCCATTCTTTCATATAATAAAGTTTTGGTTATGCCTCCAGATACGGGGTAAACCAGGCAAAGTTTAAAGCTTTCGTCTTTCTAATGACTCATCTTGTAAAATACCCCCCCCAAAAAAAATATATATATATATATTTTTTTTTTTTTTTGAGTTGGAATCCCACTTGATCGCCCAGAGTAGCCAGAATTACAGGCGCGCGCTACCACGCCCGGCTAATTTTTTTGATTTATTGTAGAGATGAGGTCTCGCCAAGTTGCCTGGGCGGGTCTCGAACCCGCGGGCTCAGGCAATCCACTCACCTCAGCCTCCCAAAGGCGCGGGATTACAGGCTGAGCC
>CAUYQG010056803.1:0-19100 GCA_963574415.1 Tarsius wallacei | reverse complement strand
AGACCTCATCTCTACAATAAATCAAAAAATTAGCCGGGCGTGGTAGCGCATGCCTGTAGTTCCAGCTACTTGGAAGGCTGAGGCAGAAGGATCGCCGGAGTCCAGCAGGTCGAGGCTGGGGTGGCCAGGAGCGTGCCACTGCCCTCCAGCCTGGGAACCAAATCTGATTTCCAGTCTTTTATTTTGCTTGAGTTCCGGCCACCTCATGTTTGTTGAATGCCTACTATGTACAAGGCACAGGCTTAGGCATTGAGCAGAGAATTGAAAGACACAAAACTCAGTCTCTGCCTCCTGCCTTAGGGATTTACAGTCCAGTGGAAGATGGGGAACAGAAGAAAGAAATTAGATGCATAAATATTATGCAGATCAAAATTCACATCTCACCCTAAGAGCAGTATGGATTAAATGCTTGACCTCTTGAAGGCAAAAGTGGATGCAGAAGGATAGTCTGTGCTCGTCTCAGTGCGAAGGGAGGACTCCATCCCAAATTTCCGTGTATTTAAAACTATCAAAAAAGAAAATTTCCTGGCAGCTCTTCTTGGGTGAGGCTGAAGAAGACAAATGTGCAAGTAGGGTTCTGGGAAAGGAGAAAAAAAGAAAACAAACACAGAACAAAAATGGGCCATCCCTTTTCAAAATGTCATCTTGCCATGAAAGTTTCTTCAATTCTTAGTGTAGCAGGGCAAATTGTAGAAAGTTCTACTCATTACACAAGATTATTTGGGAACTAAAGGCCAAAGGTCCTACTTACTTTGGAGAAAAATGTTGAATCTAGCCCATTCTCCCCTTTTAGCTCAGTCATGTTTTAGTGCTGGGATGTTTTCTGTCTTCTAAATTGTCCCATGCTCCACTGACATGTAGATTAGTCTGATCATTTAAATTAGCTTCTTGCGTTAATATTCACCAGAGTTTATGGATTGCTACTTTGAACAGGATCTGAGATTCATTTATTCATTCATTCTTTTACTCAACAAGGCATTTATTGAGAGCCTATTGTATGAGAGGTTCTTCGTTGGCACTAGAAGTACGAGAATGAGAAAGGGACTCTGAATGTCACCCCCAAATATGCATAGTCAAGTTGGGTGAGACAGATAAGCAGGTGAATGTATTAAAATATGATACATGCTGAAATAGAGCTCTGCCCAGGACACCTAAGACTGACTCTAGGGATGTTCAAAAAAGTGTCTATAAAGAAATTGACCTTAGTTGAAACCCAAAGCCCTAGTGAAGGTTTTTATCATCCTCTATTATTTTCATTATAGCATATAGCATTGAAAGAAAATTATCTTTTAAAAATTTTGTTGATATTATTGTTATTCTGTCCCCTCTGTCATTCCACTAAAACAGCATTTCTCAGCCTTTTTTCATCAGTGCTATCGTAAGGAGCCTTTGTAGACAATTTTTTTCCTAATCACTACTCTTGTGATTTTTTTTCTGCAGTAAAATATGAGTAATATAAAAATTACCATCTTAATCATTGTTAAGTGTTCAGTTTACCGGCATTAAGTACATTCACAATTCCGTATGACCATCACCATTATCATTTTTCTTTTTTTTTTTTGAGTTGGTGTCTCACTCTGTCGCCCAGACTGGAGTGCAATGGCCGCTCCCGGCCACCACAGCCTCGACCTGCTGGGCTCTGGTGATCCTTCTGCCTCAGCCTTCCGAGTAGCTGGAACTACAGGCGTGTGCTACCATGCCCGGCTACTTTTTGGGTTTTATTGTAGAGATGAGGTCTCACCAAGTTGCCCAGGCGGGTCTCGAACCCGCAGGCTCAGGCAATCCACTCACCTCAGCCTCCAAAAGCGCAGGATTACAGGCTGAGCCACCGAACCCGGCTTTTTTTTTTTTTTTTGAGTCACCCAGGCTGAAGTGCAGTGGCATGCTCATGACCACTGCAGCCTCGACCTGCTGGGCTCAGACGATCCTTCCACCTCAGCATTTCAAGTAGCTGGAACCATAGGTGTGCGCCACCACACCCGGCTTATTTTTTTATTTATTGTAGAGACAAAGTCTCACCAAATTGCCCAGCCTGGTCTTGAACCCCTGGACACAGGCAGTCCTCTCACCTCTGCCTCCCAAAGTGCTGGGATTACAGGTGTGAGCCACCGCGCCCAGCCAACCGTATCATTTTTCTATAACTTTTTCATTTTCTCAACTGAAACCCTTATCCATTAAAGGATACCCCACCATTCTCCCTTGCCCCTACCATCTACTGTCTCCGAATTTGCCTGTTCACATCCTATAAGTAGAATCATACAATATTTGTCCTTTTGTCTGACTTATTTCACTTGGCACGTTGTCGTCAAGGTTCATCCATGGCCTAGCATGTGCCAGAATTTCATTTATTTTTACAGCTGAGTATCTCTGTGCAACTTAACACCACATATTAAATCTATTTTTGCACTACTGGCCTTTGGAGGACCACAAACCTTTGTAATATTTAGGATTTGTTTAACCTCCCAAGAACCAAAATCCCTATGTAGAGAATGCCCACTTTAAAATGTAAGCTTTCTGACCCTGTCATGTTACCTGCTCTGTCTCTAGCTGTTAGCACAAGACCTAGAGCATAGGAAGCACTCCACCATCATTTGTCGAATATTTCTCAGGCTCTTTCCATGATTAAAAATGGCCTCACAGATGTACTTTGACACTCAAGGCCTCCTGCTGCCCAGCCATGCATCTCACCACACTCATTTCCCTCGGCTGCACACACATTCTCAGTGACCCTGTGTCTGCCTGTTTTCTTCACAGAAGTAAAAGATTACGAGCCTCCATTTGGTTCCAAGGTGCGGGAGCACCCCTGTGTCGAGAGCATGAAGGACAACGTGTTGAGAGATAGAGGACGGCCAGAAATCCCCAGCTTCTGGCTGAACCACCAGGTACGGAGTGATCGTTTAGAAGCGTGAAAAGATTCATCTGAAGTAGCCTCTTAGGTGGGAGAGAATTCTGGAATATTAAGTGTAAATCTGCAGGAAGGTCCCTTTATGTTCTGTGACCCTGTTCGGTTTTATTTATAAAGAAAATTTCAATAAAGTGGATGACCGTATTGGGTTCCAACCAGCAGGTATACACAGCATTCACTGAGCTCACACATAATGATTTAGGGGATATTTGTTACATCTTCCAAGCCCCCTTGGATGTGGGTTAAAATACCTTGTTGGGCAACCCCCTCGGGTCCCCTCCCACTGTGGGAGTTTTTCCTGTCCTCTCAATAAATCCTGCTTTCAAAAAAAAAAAAAAAAATAGCTTGTTTGCAGCCTCTGCTGCTCACTCCCATGCCTTCACATCAGGAGTTTATGCTTCATCCTCTCTGGATTCCAAATGTTTTCTTCTGGGAAGCCTCAGCTCCGGAAGGAAATACTTAGCAGATGCAAAACAAGCAGGGTTTGTCAGGCAGCTGGACTGAGAAGCGACCGTGGCGTGCGGAGGGCCATGTGCAGGTGTCTTCAGGCTGTTCACAGACATGGGAGGAGCTGGGAGGAGCCCGCAGGAGCACGGGTGGGAACGAGGACACTGGCTCCTCGCTCTGGAATGAAGGGACGTGAAGAAGAGAATGCCTGGGGAGGAACAGAAAGTCCGTCTGTTGGAAACCTCCTAATGTCTTCTTTTTATTTGTCAAGAATTGGTAGCTGAGGTCGTCCACAGGAAGGTGGTGGTTCTGGACTCACAGGGAGGCCCCTTCAAATTCTTTGTTTGGATGCACTTGAGTGAGGGCAATGGGCAGAGGAAAAGAAAAGAATGAAAACGATAGATTGTGAGAGAGAGAGAAACTAGCCACATGTCTGACACACCCAGGAAAGAGCCCTCAGGAAAGAATGAGAGAGAACAGTGTACCCCTATCTCCCTGACAAAACCGTTCTTTTATTGACTGAAACCTTTTTATAGGCGCTTTTAGAAGAATTCCCTCATCCATGAAGGCCGAGGCTAAGTCGTAGGTTTTCCTAAGGGCAAGGCAAATTCAGATAAGAAACAGAAACAACAAATCAGTCACAATCAGGAAGACAAATGGGGCAGGAAGCCTGGTCTGTGCCAGTCCTGGCTCCGAGCCACCTCAGCCAACAGACCTTCATAGAGTTGGGGGTGGGGGACAGTGGTGAACCAGGCTGTGGTGCGTTATGGGCTTCTCAGGGTTTCAGGCAAATCTTCTTTGACTCTAAAAATGCAAGGCTGTTTTGCATAAGCTCTGAAATCAGAAGGTACTAGAGTGTTATGTTTCTTTCAAAGTCTGTTGGCTGATACAGGTCTTGTAATGAAGCCATTATTCATGATGATAAAATTCTGGAAAGAATTTGCATAATACATTTTTTTCTCATAATGAGATTTGTTGCCCTATTGATTTCAAGTTAATTCTTAATATTTAATTTAATTTACTGCCTGTAATTACAGTGCCAGAATAAAATAAATGTTACTTGTGTACCAACAATAACAGTCTACTCTTAACGGGACCATCAATCAATACCGTCAATTAGGCGAATTATGCAATTAATTCAACATCATGAACTCACAGCGTGGGCAGGGAGGAGATACTCTGAGGTGTGTTGGTATGAAAAGGCAAGGAGGGAAGGTGCCAGTTCTGCCAGGCAGTGTTGGAATTTTTGGTCGTCCATCCCAGCCACCTGGGTGAAGGATCCCTGTTGGCAATGTCAGTTCTCTCACTGGGAGGAACACACTCTGGTTTTACCTATCAGACCCTCCGTTTAACTCTTGCCTGCTTTATTTCCAATAAGGACATGCCATGGTAAGAGAAAATATTTTCTATGCAAAATGAAAATTAAGCCAATGAGAGAAAACTCCAGTCACCTTCCTGGGCAGGATTTCCAGGACAGGTTCATTGGATGGGGACTTTGTGGAGTTAGGGTGAACCCTATGAAATGGCCTATAGTCAAGCACGCCTGACCTACAAAGACAGCTGTGTCACAGGGTCCAGCCTGATGTTAGTGGAGAGTAATGGGGCACCACAGAGGTCCTCCTTGACCGCTCTTAGAAGCTGCCACTGAATCAATCACTCCACGAAACATGTGGACTTTACAAAATGAAATCAGGCTGTTGCCTGTGTACCACACTGACTGGGGTATTCAGCCTGTTAAAATACAGTGGTGTGGATGATCCAGGCATATGACATTATGGAAAAGGCAAAGCTACACAGGCAGTAAAAGGATCAGTGGTTGCCTGAAATTCAGGGGCACGAAGGGAGGGATGATAGATGGAATGCTGGGGATTTTAAAAATTATTGTTGTTATTTTTTTTTTTTAGAGAAAGGGTCTCACTCTGTTGCCCAGGCTGGAGTGCAGTGATGCAATCATAGTTCACTGCAGCCTCAAACTCCTGGGCTCAAGCAATCCTCTCATCTCAGCATCCCAAGGAGCTGGGACTACAGGAGTGCACCACCGAACCCAATTATTATTATTTTTTTTTGTAAAGACAAGGTCTCGCTATGATGCCCAGGCTGGTTTCAAACTCCTGGCCTCAAGTGATCCTCTTGTCTCAGCCTCCCAAAGCACTGGGATTACAGGTATGAACCACCTCATTTGACTAGATTCTGTGTGTGTGTGTGTGTGTGTGTGTGTGTGTGTGTGTGTGTGTGTATGTGTGTGTGTCTCGGAGTCTCACTCTGTCACCCAGGCTGGAGTGCAGTGGCACACTCACGGCCACCCCAGCATCGACCCACTGGGCAATGGCAATCCTTCTACCTCAGCCTTTCAAGTAGCAGGAACTACAGGCGTGTGCTACTACACCTGATTAATTTTTTATTTATTGTAGAGACCAGGTCTTGCCAAGTTGCCTGGGCTGGTCTCGAACTCGTGGGCTCAGGCAATCCGCTCGCCTCGGCCTCCCAAAGTGCTGATTATAGTCTGAGCCACTGAGCCCAGCCTTGGCCAGATTTTTAGGGCAGAGAATCTATTCTGTAGGATACCATAATGGTGGCTATAATGTCATTATACATTTGTCAAACCCGATAGAATGTACAATACCAAGCGTGAACCTTAATGTGAACTGTGAACTTGGGTTGAAAATGCTATGTCAATGATAGTTCATTGACTATAACAAATATACCACAAAGATACAGGTTATTGAGGTGAGAGATACTATGCCTATGTGGGGAGGGTGTTTTGCTGGGAACCTAAAGCTGTTCTAAGTAAAATAGAAGGGTGTGAAAATGGTATCAGGGGCCACTTTGTGGGGGGATTTTCAGATTTGGAGGATGTTACCGTGTCCCAGAAGCCCAGCAGAGGGTCTTTGTGCTATCGGGACCTACTGTGACCAAATAGCACCAGAGCAAACAGGCATGGCAGGTTTCGAGGGCAGCTGCCCCCCTGAATGGGGCCCTCTTTCCACATGGAACTGGTTGGCCTCATGCAGCGAGCAGTCAGCATGTGTGCAGAGCCCAGGTTCTCTCAGACCCAGCCTGCACTGTAGGGACAAGGCCGGCAGACCGCCCTGCCCTCTGCAGAACCCACCAAACTCACGGTGCTCTCTGGACCCCCTCTCCCACTACAGGGCATCCAGATGGTATGTGAGACCCTGACCGAGTGCTGGGACCACGACCCGGAGGCCCGTCTCACAGCCCAGTGTGTGGCAGAACGCTTCAGCGAGTTGGAGCACCTGGACAGGCTCTCAGGGAGGAGCTGCTCCGAGGAGAAGATTCCAGAAGATGGCTCCCTGAACACTACCAAATAGCTCTTCCGGGGCAGGCTGGATCACGTCCAAAGAGACCGCCCCTCTCACCAAAGAACAGAGGCAGCAGGAAGCTGCCCCTGAACTGATGCTTCCTAGAAAACCAAGGGGGTCACTCCCCTCCCTGTAAGCTGCGGCATGAGCAGAACCGACAGCATCCGGGAGTGGGTGACATAAAGCATTCTATGCCTTTGACATTGTCATGGGTTAAGCTGTGTTAGCACTTCCTCAGGAAATGAGATTGATTTTTACAATAGCTAATAACATTTGCACTTTATTAATGCCTGTATATAAATATGGAATAGCTATGTTTTATATATATCTATATGTGTCTATATCTATATATAGCCATACTCTGAAAAGAGATGAGGAAAAAGATCAAATATGCCCAGGAAATTGGTTTTATTGGAGAGCTCCAGGACCGAGCAAAGAAGGAGGAGACCCATGATGGCATCAGCGCTTGACAATCACACATGGGATGGTTCTCAGACTGTATGAGGGGTGCCTTGGCGTCGGGAGAGAGGCTCTGTGTCTGAGAGCCGGCCGTGGCCACATCGCATTTGTCTTACAAAATAATCATTCTGGAAGGGGTTGCTCTTCCGGCCATGGAGCTGAGTGCCGTGGCTCTGTTTGGGGACAAGTGTTCCTGGACTTCCCGTGTGCCCTTGTCTCTCCTGGCCTTTTCACTTGAGCTCCAAGCCCCACTTCTGATTTGGGAACCACCTTCCTCAACCTAGGTTAGAAACCCTGCCCCATCTCTAATAACCCAAACTTTCTAAGCCTCATTTTGTACCTTCACGGGCTGCAGAAAAATCAGAAGGGCAGATTCCCCACACGTGAAGTTGCCACACCATCTACTGCTGAGAGATGGTTCTTTTTTTCAGCTTCTCCTGATACCTGTGTGGACTGTTCTCTGTTCCCAGCCTTTATCCTTTCTTAAAAGGGAGCAGATCCCTCCTCTGGGTTCATCGTGTTTAATTTTTTATCACACTTGGCCTGAGTCTCTAACTTTCTATGCAAACACCGATGGGCTCCATCTTTCTGGGCTCCGGGATGCTCAAGCACATTTTGGCCTAGTGGAAAGGATTTGAACAACATGCACCGCCAGTGTCAGGCCTGTGTCTTTCTCAGGCACTCTGAACACACGCTTGCCTTGGCCAGCACAGCGTTTAAAAAACGTTAAGCCACTTTTTAATTATTTGGAGATTTCGCAGAAAACCCAGGTCCCCAGGTAAGGATGGCAGATGATTTCCAGTTCTTTCCTGTCCACACACTTAGAAAGCTGCTTCACTTCTCACTGTAAACACTTGGTTCTTTCTACTGTCCTTCTCCACCCCGGTCTGGGAATTAAACCTGCCCCAAACCAAGGTTCCTTGGAAGAACTGCATATTCAAGCAGTCATTCTCTGGCTTTGTCATATGATTTTGACTACCTTATTTAGTGTTAAATTTGAAGCTGGCCTTTTATTGGACTAAAGGGACCTGCTTTAAGGGATTCCGGTTATCCCAAGTGTCTTTTGCTCATAGGTCAGTAGTTTTTCCTCTGCACTGGGGAGGCGAGCTCTTTACTCTAAGATGCTTTCCTCGTGGTAACCAATCTCCACCACCCCAGCCTTCCCAGCCTTTGCAGAAATTGCTAGCAAGGACTTGAACTTGGGGTACAAGAGTCCCATTTGCAGTTAGGAAATCTTTGTCCACATGGACAAGAACAAAGAATGAGCTTTAATACTTCATAGGAAACTTGCAAATCCACAAACAGGTGTTAATGCTGCAAGTAATCTCTCTTTAAAACATGTTTTTTGAAGCTACTTATTTTCAACCAAATAGGAATCTTAGAGCAGGACTGGCAGTGAGCAAATCAGCTCTATTTGGGTTTTGGAAGGTCTCATTTCACTGAGGTTTTAGGATACAAGCAGAAGTTTGGAATTAGGTGGAACCCTCTAGACACCCTGTTCAGTGTGGGTGGGCTCAGAGTTAAAGAGAATTTGGCTGCGGTACCACGGAAGTGCCTAGAAATTTCATTTACACCTTAGGACTTGCTGATGACATCCCAATAGCTGTTGCTCATTGACCTCTAGTGGTGAATTTCTAGAATACTGGTTCTTTAATGGGATCTTCCAAGATTCAAAAGAGTATTATCCCTTCTGGGTTATCATCAGCGTAAACTGGAATGTAGTGTCAAATGATACTGTGGTTTGTTTTGTTTATTTTTTTTGTCTTATTCAAGAAAAAGACCAAGGAATAACATTCTGTAGTTCCTAAAAATACTGACTTTTTTCACTACTATACATAAAGGGAAAGTTTTATTCTTTTATGGAACACATCAGCTATACTCATGTATTAAAATAGGAATGTGAATGCTGTATACTCTTTTTTATATCAAAAGTCTCAAGCACTTATTTTCATTCTATGCATTGTTTGTCTTTTATATAAATAAAATGTTTATTAGATTGAATAAAGCAAAAATACTCAGGTGAGCTTCTGCCTGTGTTCCTGTTTCTAGTAGCTAAGCCCATTTGTGCAGCAAACGTCACTGGACAGATCTTTCTCCTACTTTTAAAAATGTATTGTCTTCTTTAGTTGACAGTCTCAAGTCCCTTTAAAAAAAAAAAAGGCAATCTCGAAAGTTCAATAATACAAGATGAAGCAGATGACGCTGGTGACCTGGCCCTTATCCCTTATCTCGGTGTCATGACACCATATCCCTCTGTGTGCCCACATGGACTCCCGCCCCCCCAGTCCCAGGTGCTGCGTCTACCCACACAGCTGTTTCTTCCAGGGATGTTCAGAGTCGAGGCTTCTGCTAAGCGCCTAGGTCTGTTTTCTCCATTCCTCATGTGACGCTGTTGGCTATCATTTTTTTTTTAGAAAGCAGGATTTATTGTGAAGACAGAAAAGCTCTCACAGTGGGAGGGGACCCCAAGGGGTCGCCTGGCTATCTTTTTGACTCATCACTTTCCATGCATTTCTATTCCTTTCAGTCAGCCACCGCATCCCATTGGGTGTTTTGAATCAATTTACCAGAACGGCGAGATGAATGTGCCTTAGGAGGTTGGCTCCAGGTCATTGCCTGAACTTCAAGCTGCCCATTTTGGAATCTGAGAGATTCTGTGGCTGCTTCTGAGTTACCGACTGGGTTCCAAATAGTGCAGGTTCTAAACAGTTAACGTGGTAGTGCCGTCATCTGCGTTTCTCAGCCTTGGCACTGCTGACATTTTGCGTTGGATAATTCTTCATTGGGAGGAGGAGACCACCCCACAGGGACCACCAAACATTTCTCTAGACATTACCCTATGTCCCCGGAAGACAAAATGCGTCTTAGTTGAGAATCACTGAGCTAGATGATGTGGGCCCACTCTGGGCATGGGTTACAGTCCTATCTTAACTAGGAGCAATTTTAGTGGTTACTAATTTCAGTGGTTGCCTGCTCCTCTATTTATCAGCTGTGTGATCTGGGGAAACTAACCTCTTTTTTTTTTTTAAGTTGGAGTCTCATTCCGTTGCCCAGGCTAGAGTGCAGTGGCACGCTCATGGCCACCCCAGCGTCGACCTGCTGGGCTCTGGCGGTTCTTCCACCTCAGCCTTCCAAGTAGCTGGAACTACAGGCATGCACCACTACACCCAGCTAATTTTTTGGTTTATTGTAGAGATAAGGTCTCACCAAGTTGACCAGGCTGATCTCGAACCCGTTGGCTCAGGCAAACCTCTCATCTCGGCCTCCCAAAGTGCTGGGATTATAGGTATGAGCCACTGCATCCGGCTCCTTAACCTCCTTATGCTTCAGTTTCACCATGAATAAAATGGAATTTCACAAGCCTCATTTTACACAAGATACCATTGTAATAAGGAATACACATAAGGCTTTTGGAGTTGGGTCTTGAACTTGGAAAGCCTTCAATACATGCTGGCTCATTTTAAGTCAGTTTAATATGCCAAGGGCTGTTAGGCAAAGAGGTAGATTTTAAAGTAAATCCTAGAAAGCGTTAACAGAGAAGGCATATTCTCCCAGCCTGTATGACAGGAAAGTTTCTGTCCTGTGTGAGTACTGATACTCCTAGGAGAACACTCATTCACCAAGTACCCGCAATATCGTCAGAACACATTCTGCACTAGCTCCGAGGTGGCTATGATGCCCATTTTACAGAGGAGGGGTCAGATGGTCAGGGAGCTGAATTAAGAAGACCAGGATGAGAACAAGGTAAAATCTGGTTGCAAAGTCAAGTTGTCCTGGAACTGGAATTTGTAATGCCTAAAATGTTTGCATGGTTTTCTTTTTTCTTTTTTTTTTGAGTTAGAGTCTCACTCTTGTCGCCCAGACTGGAATGCAGTGGCACGCTTACAGCCACTGCAGCCTTGACTTGGTGGGCTCAAGCCATCCTTCTGCCTCAGCCTTCCAAGTAGCTGGAATTACAGATGCATGCCACCACACCTGGCTAGTTTTTGTGATTTATTGTAGCGACGGGGTCTCACCAAGTTACCCAGGCTGGTCTCGAAGCCCCGGGCTCAGGCAATCCTCTCGCCTCGGCCTCCCAAAGTGCTGGGATGACAGGCTGAGTCACCACACCTGGCCGCTTGTTTGGTTTTCATGCTGTCTTCTGAGGGAATGGAACTGCCCGAGCAAGTTAAAAAGGCCACCCCATAAGGAAACTTCCTGCTACATCATCGTTCTCCCCTCTCTGGGTATCTTTCCTCAGTGGGGCCAGGAAAGATGCTTTTCTGTCCTTTTTTTGCCCAACTTGCTCTCCCCTTCATGTTAAGTGTTGTCTAGATGTGTGCTGAGAGACAGATGGACTGAAAGGTGAGTCAATGTGTATAGACAGTGTTTCCTAACATCTGAGATGATATCGGATCATGCCAACCTTTAAAAACATTGTATTTTTTAAAAAATTATTTTAGTGAATCTATTTTTATTTTAACATGTGTTAGAAAAAAAATCAACACAGTAAGTCTGGACTTTCACAAATAATATTGCTTGAAATATGGCATATGACCTAGTTTACACAATTGAATTGATTTTTTAAAAAATACTTTAAGTAGATAATGGTACTTATTTATGGCAACTACAGGTGATATGAATAGGAATGATTGAAGTTATGGAACTCCACTCTAGGAAGTAAATTCATATGAATTGCAAGCATTTATTAAGCACTCGTTAAATGCCAAGCACTATTCTCAGTGTTTGACCTTTGTTATCTGCTGTAATTCTCACAACAGTCCTTTCCGTAGCTAACCTCCGTTTCAAAGATGAGGAAACTGAGGCAGACAGTGAGGTCTTGCGAAGGGTCCCAGAGTTAGCAATCATTAGCAACAGGACTTGAACTGAAGCGGTTGGACTCCAGAGCTCACACTTCCGTGTGGAACTCGAGGTGAAGCTGGAGTTATTGGACAGCTAAGAGGTTCCTCGAGAGGGCTCAAGGGTCTGACTCACTCATCCAAAATATGGAGGAGGAAAATGCAGTCAGCACTGGAGGCGAGAGGGTTGGCCATGAGGGAACCAGGGAGGGAAAGTCATTCCTCAGACACACAAGTCCAAGAGCTTCAGCCAAAACAGGAGTCAAGGTCTTCTAACCCTCTGCCCGCTTCCCAGACTGTTTTGCTGGGATCATTTCTGTTCTTGCTACTGCAAGGTCAGGAACATTCCTGATTAGCATTTAATCTCCAAGTGCCCTCAGCAGGGACTCAGACCCTTGCACCAGTCGACATCCTTTGAGTGCAGGCTCTCTTTGTGCCCAGGTGGTTCTATTTGTGTTGTTGTTGTTGTTTTAAGCTCTCTAAGCAAATGACATGCTAATGGTCTGGTCCTGAGGGAAATTCCTTCTTCAGGTGACAGGGTGCTTTTCATTTAAACAAGTGGGTCTGTCCTTTTCCACTAAAGCCACCACAGTTGGCATCTGCTTATTTTGTTCATTTTCCCCTGAAATAGCCTAATCATTGCTTATCACATTTCCAATTAGTGTCTTTTTTTTTTTCTCTCACGAGTAATTATAGCTCCACACTCTATGGGTTTGGGGCCATGCCTCTCAGGCCTACTTTGCAAACTGTGCTGATAAAGACAAGATTGTGGCCGGGCTCGGTGGCTCAGCCTGTAATCCCACGCTTTGGGAGGCTGAGGTGAGTGGATTGCCTGAGCCCGTGGGTTCGAGACCCGCCTGGGCAACTTGGCGAGACCTCATCTCTACAATAAATAAAAAAAAATCAGCCAGGTGTGGTAGCGCGTGCCTGTAATTCCGGCTACTTAGAAGGCTGAGGCGGAAGGATCGCCGGAGCCCAGCAGGTCGAGGCTGCGCTGGCCGGGAGCGGCCACTGCACTCCAGTCTGGGCGACGGAGTGAGACTCCAACTCAAAAAAAAAAAAAAGACAAGATTGTGGACTTGCCCACATTTCATGGCCTGCCAATCAGCCTCACACAGTGTAATTTAATTCTAATATACCTCCTTATCTTCAGTGCATTTAAAAATAACTTGTTAATAGTCTTCCTATTCTAATTACACTAAAATTGCACACCCTGTGAAATGCTTGCTCTCTCTTACCCTCTACACACACACACATACACACACACACACAATTGGTCCTTAAAAATCATTTCTTTGTGCACCCTGCATAGCTCAGTGCTTCTGAAATTCTTCTCAAAGTCTTCCCTTGACCTGTGCCTACAATAACAGCAGAATAAAATAACTGTAGCCATGGTACCCTAAGGTCATCAAAATATTCTTAGTAAAGTGTCTGAATATTCATCATAAAATGGTTAAAATTGGAACCTCCAGAGCCAAACTTCCTTGGTTCAAATGTCAGTTCTGCCCCTGTGTGTGTGACTTTGTGCAAGTCTCTTAACCATTTTTATTTCTTGGTTTCTTAATGTGTAGAATGGGAATAAAGATATGACCTGCTGGGGAAAGTTTTAAGAATGAGATATTTTTAGAAGTGGTTAGAACAGAGACCAGTAGGCACAAGTGTTAGTTATTATTATGAAGTTTTTTGTAATCTCTAAAATTAAGCTGTTTTGTTGTAATAGTGAAAAGATATCCTGTTCCTGAAATCTTGGGATAAAATGGACTCTTAGGTGTACTGGCTCACGCCTGTAGTCCCAGCTATTTGGGAGGCTGAGGAGGGAGGATCACTTGAGACCAGGAGTTTGAGGTTGCTGTGAACTGTGATCGTGCCACTGCACTCGGGCCTAGGCCACAGAGCAAGAGACTGCCTAGGAAGGAAGGAAGGAAGGAAGGAAAGAAGAAGAAAAAATGATTTGGGGAGATTGGGTCGTGTTTATCCTGTGAGCAGACCCTTGCCCTTAAGGGCTGTCTCATCCTAGTGAACAGCATGGCTGTGGTATGAAATAAAGCATCCTGTGAGAAGGAAGTCCAGTGTTTTGTTTTGTTTTTTTTGTCTAGCTCCACCACCATCCTCTTCTTCTATGAATTTGGTCTCTTGCTCTTTTGCCCTATCTGAGAATCATCCCTGCCTTGCCTACATTAGAAAGCTGGAGAAAAATAAAAAGAGATAATAATTAAAAACACACAGAAAAGGTACTAAAATATCATTCATACAAGATAGAAACTTTGCTAGAACACTAGACCTTCATTCATTAGTAAATTTACAGACATTTTGAAATATGTATTTTATGTGTGATATGGATATATATTTATATGTATGCTAATCATTGTAGCAGCCCTACCAAGGTAGGAATGAGTTTCTCCATTTTATAGTTAAGGAAATTATCTTATACAGATTTACACAACTTGAACCCCAGTCTCTGTCAGTACAAAACTGTCCACACCTCCAATCTGTGTTATCCATATTAATTTTCTCCATACAATATTAGCTGTACCATCCAAGGTCTGCCAGCACCTGGAAAGTAAGAAGTAGGAGTTGATCTCTGCATCTTATCCCAGCATCTAGCATAGAGTGAAGAACATAAAAGTCTTTCAACCAATTTTTGTGAAAGAAAGAAGTGAAGGTTCTTGGCCTTTAGAAGTCCAACTCAGCTGAGGAGACAGACACATACAGAAAAACTTCATTATAATAACTAATGCTTGTGCATACTGGTCTGTGCTCTAACCACTTCTAAAAATATCTAATTTAATTCTTAAGACTTTCCCAAGCAGGTCATATCCTTATTCCCATTCTACACATTAAAAAAACCAAGAAATGAAAACAGTTAAGAGACTTGCACAAAGTCACACACACAGTGGCAGGGCTGATATTTAAATCAAGGAAGTTTGGCTCTAGAGGTTCCAACCTGAACCATTACCTAATTAGTAATGTCTCTTGGAGTAAAACAGTCTGTAGCTAAAAACGCCTGGTTTTTGCAGAGAAACTCCAAGTGTGAGATGGACAGCTGTCCCAACATCTGCCCATGTAGCCATAGTGCTACATGTTACCCTTAAGAGGATGGCCTTGCTCCTCCAGGTCTCTCACAATTCTCTTTTATGGAGCTTGTATTCGTTTCCTAGGGTTGCTACAACAATTTGCCACAACCATGGTGACTTAAATCAACCGAAATGTATTCTTTCAAAGTTCTGGAGGCTAAAAATTGAAATCAAGGTGTCTGCAGGGCTTTGCTCTCTCTGAAGTTTCTTATGAGAACGTTATCCATTTGACTCTGGGCCCACCTGGATAATCTGGGATGATCTCATCTTGAGATCCCTAACTAAATTGCATCTGTAAAATCTTTTTTTTTTTTTTAAACAAATAAAGTCACATGGACAGGTTCTGGAGACTAGGGAATGGGCAGATCTCTTTGGAAGCCATCATTTAGCCCACTACAAAGCTTTAAGCCAATTCTTCCAGTATGATTTCTTCCAAGATAAAAAGATACCAAGTTCAAGACTCTCTCTTATTCATTCAAGGCCTTCCCAAAGATGACTGACAGCTTCATAAATTATATTTGGTTTTATTTCCTATCTTAATGGAAAAAGTGTAATGTTTACACTGTATAATAATTAAAGCATCATGTAAGGAATACTCTTTATCGCGATGATTCTACGTGAATTTTGTACAGCTATCATTTGTCCAGCAGTTGTGATTTTTCCCCTCCAGGAATATGGAAATGAGGTGAAGTTGGCATTTTTTTCCTACACATTGTATCCTCTTTTAATGTCACCCTGTGTTTAACAGCCCCTGATACAATATAGGAGCAATGCATGGTAACTCAATAAAATTTAACAACAGTGCCAAAGTTAGAAATAAACTATGACTGTGTAACTATATATATTTGTCTTGTTCCAGTGTCCTACCTGATTACCTTGGACCACAGGAATATTCTGGGTGAGAAGGGGAAGTTGGGTTCTAGCCCAATTCCTGTTACTATCTTAGCAACATAACCTCGGATATTCTAGTTATTGTATTATTACTACAAAACTTAGTGGTTTACAGCAACCACTTTATTTTGCTGATATTTTGTGGGTCAGGAGTTTGGGGATGGCTTGGGCTGGGTAGTTTTCATTTGTAGTCTTTTCTGACAGTCAGATGTTGACAGGCACTGAAATCATCTTATGGCTCAACTGGGCTGGATATCCAAGATGCCTCACTCTGGTGGCTAGTGCCAGTTGTTGGCTCAGTTGGGGCTGTCATCTAGAACACACATGACCTTTCGGCTGGCTGTGTTAGAGCAATTGTTCTAACGTGGCATCTGATTTCCTCTAGGGTGAGTCTATCAGTAGAGCCAGTGGAAACTGCATGGATATTTATGACATAGCCTTGGAAATCATCTACCATCACTTCTCCCATATTCTGTTAAACCAAGCAATTTCAAGTCCCCAATTAGCCATATTATATGAAATTAGAAAAAAAGAAAAGAAAAAAGGCTTGGTTTCCATTTCTTTCTTTCTTTCTTTCTTCTTCTTTCTTTCTGTCTTTATTTTTCTTTCTTCCTTCCTCCCTTCCTTCCTTTCCTTCTTACTTTCTATTTTGAGTTGGAGTCCCACTCCGTCGCCCAGGCTGGAGTGGAGTGTCACACTCACGGCCACCCCAGCATCAACCTGCTGGGCTCCAGCGATCCTTCCACCACAGCCTTCCAAGAAGCCAAAACTACAGGCATGCGCTACCACACCCAGCTAATTTGTGATTTATTGTAGAGACGAGGTCTCGCCAAGCTGTCTGGGTTGGTCTTGAACCTGCAGGCTCAAGCAATCCATTCGCCTCAGCCTCCCAAAGAGCTGGGATTACAGGCTGAGCCACCAAGCCCGGCCATATATTTATATTTATATTTATAAGTGTATGTCTGAGTGTGGTATTTGTGTGTCTGAGTGTGCAAGTGTGGTGAACCCACAATCACATTATTTTGGAATCTTCTTCCCAAAATTAAACAAGCCCTAAAGACATCCTAAAAATCTTGTTTTTAAGAGCCATAAGTTGCCACTGTAACTAAGCATACTATAATATAAAGCAGTAAAATTTAATATTCTAGTTAAATTGTAGTGGTTGCTGACCTCAGATTACAAACTCAGGTGTGCAAGAAATATCTTATTTTTCTATAAATTAACTTTGATTCTGAGCCCCTGTCCTGCTGAGTTGGTGGAAAATACAGCCCTTTATCCTTGGGACAATCTTCTCCACTAACTCCTGGATATTACCGTTCTTCCCGGTATCATGCAGCTAGAACAAGGGATGAAGGGTTAAGGAGTTCTGGTTCTGTTATCCATGAAACTTAATTCACCCTGAGATGCCCATTACCCCTGTTTGCTGGGTTTGTTCAGGTCAGTCTCTCCTATGGTTCCTTGTTTTGCAGGGACTTGGAATTATGCTTGGGAGAGCTGGATGCACAGGTCTAGACTTGCTTTTTGGTGCAACACAAGCTAGTCCCTTCTATCTTCCGAGGTCTCAGGACCACCTGTACCCTCTTCAGAGACCACCATAACTGTCACTCCCTCAAATTCTAGGAATTCTATACCCTCTACCTGTTGCCTTGTCCAGGTTCCCCTGCTGATCTTTTCTCAACAGATTGTAATGACCACTCAAAGCCTGAGTCATTAGCAACCAAATAACTAGTTCGCTTAATCTTCAAATCTTCCCTAGAGAAGGAAATATTTGCATTCCTTCTTTCTAGTATTTCAAAGAAAGGGGAGAAGAACCAAAGGATTACTTTTCTACAACGAGAGTGAATGTTCACATCCTGCTACAGAGGATAGATCAGGCTAATTTATATGCATTGCTTACCTTCCAATATAATAAAGAGAATCACGCTACCAGATAGTTTTGTTGAGTCTGTGTTCAACTACTCTCTAAATCTTCTGGGTCTGATAGAAGAACAGCTTCTTTCATGGCTGACGACACTGAAGGAGTGCCAAAGAGAGCAAAATGGCAGACTTAGTGTTTATTGTTGGGATGAGATAACAAAGGTCCACAATCCCTATGTGCTGATTTACATTCAAAAGCTCTGAACATTTAAATAAATTTCCTAGCTCATTTGGCTTCTAAACCCGATCTGAACTTATGTGAGGCTGCTTATAGATTCACCTATTTAGGCTGAATTTTCTGTTATATAGCAGATATATGAACATGTTTGATTATGGGAGTGCCACCTACTTTCAGCTATAGGGTGTCGCATGTTGGGGCTCAGGAAATGATACCCCAAAATATGGCACTTTAAATTTCCTATTGAAAACTCCTGAGGAGCAGCACGGTGTTTCCTTATTTGACTAAGAGAATTTCCTTTCGAAGGAATTCAGTTGTCTTGATCCCCCTGCCTATAATCTCATCAGAGAAGACTGTCTTACAGGAAAGAAGATGGGAGTTTGCACCATACCTAGAACCCAGAGGAACTTTGCCCCAGGATATTGTCTGTTTTTCAAGTCCATTCATCTCCCTAAAAATCATTTATTCTTACTCTAAAATTGCCTGCCTCCCCCACTTTTCTCTCCACTGTGAAGACAATATTGATGCTTCAATCATCTGACCGTTCTTTGAATTTTCATACTTTTTGTGACTCCAATGTACTTGCAAGTTAATAAATTTGTATGCCTTTTCTCCTGTGAATCTATTGTCAGTTTATTTCAGTCAAAGGGAAAATGTAAGTTTTTTTACACACATATCTATCATATTATCTTTCTAAAAGTCTCCCAAATTCTAGATTTTCAAACCTTTCTGACCCTAGGCATTTTGGATTGGGGAATATATATATATATATATAAAACCACATTAACAAAAGATAGATTAACAAGAGAAAAAGAAACAGAAGTCTATTAACATGGATATCTGGGAGATATCCAGAAAAATAATGTGTAACTCTCCAAGTAGTGGCTAAGAATTCAGGCTTAAACACTACCTTCAATCAAAGACAAAAGAGAGAAGGGTGTGTGGGTGGCCAGTTTGGAGAGGTGACCAGAAAAAGTACAGTAAATAAGAGTAAATTTTGTCAACTCTATGTCAGTGCCTTCTTCATTGATGAATCTCTGTGATTTAGTCTTCTTTCTCTTTTTGATACAA
>CAUYQG010056800.1:0-49943 GCA_963574415.1 Tarsius wallacei | reverse complement strand
GTAATTTAATGGGTATTGCGTTGAATCTGTAGATTGCCCTTGGTAGGATGGACAACTTAACAATGTTGATTCTTCCTATCCATGAGCATGGAATATTTTTCCATTTGTTTATGTCTTCTTGGATTTCTTTGAGCAGTGTTTTATAGTTTTCATTGTAAAGTTCTTTCACTTCTCTGATTAGGAAGATGCCGAGGTGTGTCTTTTTTTTTTTTTTTTTTTTTGTGGTGGCTATTGTGAGTGGGATTGTGCTTTTTATTTGGTTCTCTGTCTGTTTTTTGATGGTGTATATGAATGTGACTGTCTTTTACACATTTTTTTGTACCCCGAGACTTTGCGAAAGTCCTTTATCAGTACAAGGAGGTTTTTGACAGATTTTCTTGGATTTTTCAAGGTACAGGGTCATATGGTCAGTAAAGAGGGATAACTTAACTTATTCTTTTCCTATTTGGATATCCCTGATTTCCTTCTCTTGTCTAATTGCTCTAGCTAGGACTTCCAACACAATGTTGAGCAAGAGGGTTGAGAGTAGACTGTCTTTTCTTGTTCTGGTTTTCAGGGAAACTGCTTCCAGTTTCTGTCCATTTAGCAATATGCTGGTTGTGGGTTTATCATAGATGGTTCTTACTATTTTGAGATATATTCCTTCTATGCCTAGGTGTTCAAGGTTTTTATCAAAAGTTTTTATACATCTAATGATACAGTCATGTGGTTCTTGTTTTTATGTCTGTTAATGTATTTAACTACATTTATGGTCTTGCAGATGTTGAACCAGCCCTGCATCCTGGGGATGAAGCCTACATGGTCATGGTGGATGATTTTTGCAATGTGTTGTTGGATCCAATTTGCTAGAATCTTGTTGAAAATTTTTGCATCAATGCTTATTAGAGATGTTGGCCTGTCGTTCTCTTTTTTGTTGAATCTTTACCTTGTTTAGGTATCAGTGTGATCTTAGCTTCATAAAATAATTTGGGGAGAATTCTATCTTTTTCAGTTGCCCAGAATACTTTCAATAGGATTGGTGTCAGTTCCTCCTTATATGTTTTTTTAGAATTCTGCTGGAAAGCTGTCTGGCCCAGGGCTTTTTTTGTAGGTCATTTTCCTTTGTTGGAAACAATTAACTGGGTTGTTATTGGTCTATTTAGTGTCTCCATGTCTTCTTGTTTCAACCTTGAGAGGTTCTGTGATGTCAGAAAGTCCTCCATTGCATTTAGGTTATCAAGTTTGTTTCCATATAGGTGTGTATAGTCATCTCTGATAATCTTTTATATTTCTTCTGGCTCAGTTGTGATTTGATCTTTTGCATTTCTGATTGTGCTTATTTGGGATTTTTATATTCTGGCTAGGGTTCATCAATCTTGTTTTTCCTTTCAAAGAACTAGCTTTTTTGTTTCATTGATTTTTTTTCTATGATATTTATGTCTTCTGTGTCCCATACTTGGTTTTTACTTTAATGATCTGAATTATTTTGCTAAAGTTAGGGTTTTGTGGTCTTGTCTTTCCAGCTCCCTTAGGTGATTATTAGACTGTTAGCTTGTGATCTTTCTATTTTCTTGATATGAGTTCATAGAGATACAAATTCCCCTCTTAGAACTGCTTTTATGGCATCCCAGAGGTTTTGGTAAGATGTTTTTTCATTTTCATTTGTTTCCAGGAATCTTTTAATTTCTGTTTTGATTTCTGTGTTGACCCAGGAGTCATTCAGCATCATGCTGTTTAGTGTCCATGTCTTTGCGGGTTTTGGAGGAATTTTGTTGTTGTTGATATTTATTTTTATTCCACTGTGGTCAGAGAAGGCGCATGGCAGTATTTTGATCTTATGAAATTTGTTTATGCTTGATTTATGGCAGAAGATGTGATCAATCTTGGAGTACATTTCATATAATGATGGGTAGAATGTATATTCCGTGGTTGTCAGGTGGAGTGTTCTGTATTTATCTATTAAGTTCATTTGGTCAAGTGTCAAGTTGAGGTTCCAGATCTCTTTGTTGATTTTTTACCTCAATGATCTATCTAGGGTTGTTATTGGGGTATTTAAGTCCTGAGCCATCATAGTGTTAGAGTCAATATCTGTTTTTAGTTTACTTAGTAATTACTTTATATACGCTGATGCTCCTGTGTTGGGTGTTTAGGATGGATATTTCTTGTTGGTGGATTGAATGTTTTATTATTATATAGTGTCCTTCCATATCTTTCAAAACTTTTGATAGTTTAAAGGTTGTTTTGTCTAATAGTATGTTCATGATTCCTGCCTTCTTTTTTGATCCATTCACCTGGAAATTCGTTTTCCATCCTCTAACTTTGAGTCTATGTGAGATGAGCTTCCTGGATGCAACAAATTATTGGGTCATGCTTTTTTATCCAGTTTTCCATTCTGTGTCTTTTCAATGATGCATTTAGTCCATTCACATTCAGGCTTATTATTGAAATGTGAGTGTTTATTCTCATCATGAGGTTCTTATAAAGTTTTTTCTTTGTTTTCTTTTAACTTTTGGGTTGATGTACATGTATGTTTTCAAGTTTGCGGTCATGCTGTGATGTATTCATTGTTGATTCTATGTTATCCTGTTCTCTTGGGAAGTGTATGATAATTCTTTTTTCTTTCTTCTGTGCTTAATACCTTTTAAAGCATCTCCTATAGAGCTGGTCTGGAAGCTGCATAATCTCTTAAGGTTCTGATGTCTGGGAAGGATTTTAACTTCCATCACTGATGAGGTTGAGCTTCGCTGGGTACAAAATTCCTGGTTGAAATTGTTTATCTTTGAAGACTTTGAAAATTGGACTCCAGTTCCTTCTAGCTCGTAGTGTTTCTGCCAATAGGTCTGCTGCAATTCTTGGTTTTCCCTGGTAGGTAGTCTGACCTTTCTCTCTTGCTGCCTTTAGGATGTTTTCTTTTGTAGCTACTTTGTTTAGGTGAATTAATATGTGTCTAGGGGTTGGTCTTCTCATTTGATGTCTTGCAGGAGTTCTCTGTATCTCTTGTGTTTGGATGGTCACATCTCTGGTGAGATGGGGAAAGTTTTCTTAGATAACCTTCTGGAATATTTGCTCCAAGGTGTTTTCCCTTTCCCTTTCTTCTTCTGGGATACCAATCAGGTTTGGCCTCTTAATATAATCACACATCACTTGGAGGCTTTATTCTTTTTTTCTGAGTTTTCTTTCTATGTTTTTTGCAGATCGTGTTAATTCCATGTTGTAGTCTTCAATTTCTGAGATTCTTTCATCTGCTTGATTAATTCTGCTTTCCATGATTGTCATCTTGTTTTTTTTCTGGATGAAGTTTTTTATGGCCAAAATCTCTGTTACAAGTTCTTTCAGTGTTATATCTTGCCTTTCTTGAGTCTTACTCACTCTTTTCATCCATTCTCTAATCTCTGTTGTATTCTATGGCCAGTCATTGATGACTTCCATTGTTTGGGCTCTGAGATCTGATTTTTAAGGCATTTTCTCTTTGGTACCCTGATAATTACCTGTGTTCTTCCATTGATTTTTCCTCATTTGTGACAGATTTCTTTCTTTTCTCTTTAGTTCTGTTATTCAGTGGCAGTGGGAGAGGCTTTCACCTCTGATGTTTGCTCAGCCCTCTCTTCTTCCCTGATCAGGGCTCTGAATTTGTTCCATTTTGAAACAAGGCTAAGGGTAGGAAGCTTTTCTGAGAGTCGAATAAGGTGTAGGATAGGGAATTAGGATTCAGAAACTACTTGCAAATCACAATGTTCATTGACTGGGGTGCCCTGAGACCCAGTCCACACCATTCCCCATACGACAATACAATGGGTACATGTGTATACCTCCTGAGTTCAAGATATAGTAACAGCAATGAGGAGATCAGAGACAAGTAGAAAGAAGATAGACAAAAATTTTTAAAAGTTAAAAAGACACAGAAAAACAAAAGCAGAAAGAAAAGCAAACACCACAAACACAAAGCAAAATAAACTGGAAAAAAACAGGAAACACACACACACACACACACACACACTCAACACAAAATGAAAGAAACAGAAAAAAAGAAAAGAGTAAAAAAGGGAATGCAAACTGAACCCTCACACATGCATTCACACACATTAAACTGAAAAAAGAGAAGACCAAAAAACCAAGCAAACAGAAAACTGAAAGATGTACACTCAATCACTCATGTACACAAATAAACAGAAAACAAAAAACTAAAGAAGGAAGACAAAAAGGAGGGAGGGGAATGTAGATTGAACCCTCACACACACATTCGCGAAGAAAGAAAAAAGAAAAGAGGAAAAAACTGCCCTCTTGTGGCAATTTCTGTAATTGTTCCTCTCAGCCTCTCACAGGTAAACCTGTCTGCTGTCTCCTGCAGAGCTGCAGCCACATTCACAATCTCCCCAGCCTATGTCCAGGGAAGTAGGAGGGGAAAGTGGGGTGGGTGGGGCTTCAGTCTTCCCTGCCCACTCTTGTATGATCAGGGGTATCCCCTCCATTGGGGAGGCATGGGATTGTCTCTTCCCCAGGTACTGGTGGGGAGGGGGCACCCTTGCCAGGCTTATCCTGGAGTTGAGTCCTCCTATGGTGGCTGATGTCCAGGCTCTGCCAGGGTCTGTCCCTTTCAGTTGTGCCCAGCTGTGTAGGTCTGACATTCAGAGGATTACTGGGGAGGAAGAGGCTGGGTCAGCCCCAGACTCATTGCTGATCATTTTGGGGAGTCTTCCTTGTCCTTTTCTGGACACACCCTTTGTCCCATAGCTGAATCAAGGTAGGGGGTGGGGCACCTGGGACTCGCACTTGTCCTGTCTCTCTGGAGTTTGTGTTTTCGGGATATTCCCTCTGGGTCATGATCAATCCCTGAGTAGTTAACCAGTCAGCCACAGAGATTGGTTCTATTTTCCATGGTGAGCACTTCCAGAGCATTTCCCTGCCCAGTTTTCAAGGTGGTAAGATGCCTACTTTGTCTTCTCCTGTGGGGCTCGGCCTCTGGCTCACTTGCTGTGCTTCCTCCACAGCCCTTGATGCCAGTGTCCGGCCTGGTGCTACAGTGGTAAGGCAGAACCTGGAGCTGACAGTCATTTTTGGCAGCTTCTTCCTGGGAGAGGCTTTGCTGATTTTCAAAAAGTAGTGCTCAGCTTCTGTACCCCGGGAAGCACTAGGGTCCAAGCATAGCAGCTGTGGCACCAGCCACTTCACCAGGAGGGCCCTGGCTACTTGCTTCTGATTCCCCCACAGTCAGTCACTGACATGCCCACCGTTCACAGACACATACGCAAAATTGTTATACATTCACTCACTCACACAGGGACTTGCATAGTATGACTGGTTCCACCGACATCTTCCTCCAGGATCTCTGGGCAGGTGTCCTTGTAAATTACCCATCATGAAGTGGGCAAATGTGTCGAAAGAATCTCAAAAAAAATATTCACTGAAGCTGAACACAGCCTCTCACAACAATGCTAGCTGATACACTGATGCTAATGGGTTTCTAGAACACTTACCTAGCAGGGAAAACCTGTACTACAAGGGGCCTGCCTTCCACAAAATAATCCCAGTTTTTGTGGGTCTCTCTCATACAAGAAGCATAGTGCTAGCATCTACTTGGTTTCTGATGAGGTTCTCAGGCTGCTTCCACTCATCGTGGAAAGTGAAGGGGAGCCAGCATTTGTAGAGATTACGTGGTGAAAGAGAAAGCAAAAGAGGGTCGGGAGGTATCAGTCTCTTTTAAACAACCAGTTCTAATAGGAATTAATAGAGCAAGAACTCTTTACTCATTCGTTACCTTGAGAGTGGCACCAGGCTATTCATGAGAGATATGTCCTCATAACTTAAACACCTCTGATTAAACCCTACCTCTGACACTACAGGTCAAATTTCAACATGAGATTCGGAGGGGTCAAACTATAGCAAGAGGACATTATGAACAACTTTATCAAATATATTCAATAACTTAAATGAGATAAATATATTTCTTAAAAGATTCAAACTACCAAGATTCCTTGAGGAAGAAATAGATAACCTAGTCCCATATCCATTAAATACATTGAATTTGTAGGAGAAGCCTTTTTATGAAGAGAACTCCAAGTCCAAATGTCTTCACTAATCAAGTCTAACCAAGTGAGGAAGAGATAATACAAATTCTACCAAACTCTTCCAGAACAAAACAGAAAAGAAAACACGTATCTGTTCTTTATCAGGCTAACTTTACCCTGATAACAAAACCAGGCAAGCACACTACAAGAAAAAAATACAGATCAATATCCCTCATGAACAAAACTTCTAAATTCTAAAAAAAACTTTAATTTTCAACTCATTCAATATGTGAAAAGGATAATACATTATGGCAAAGCAGAGTTTATTCTAGAAATAGAAGATTGAGTCAACATTATAAAATTAATGTAATTCAGTATATTAGCAGATTAAAGAGGAAAAAATATATGATTATCTCAATAGCTGAAGAAAAAACATTTGGCAAAATTTAACATCCATTCATAATTTTTAAAAGGTAAGCTGCTCAGCAGTTTAAGAATAAGAGAACATTTCCACAATTAGATATCATACTTAATAATTACATCTTTTAAAACTTTCTTCTTAAAACTGAAAAAAAAATCAAGTTTTCTGCTCTTATCACTTCTAATCAGCATTATACCAGAGTTCTCAGCTAGTGTAATAAGGCAAGAAAAATAAATAAAATGATGCAGATTGGCAAGAAAGATATAAAAACTTGCAAATGACATATTTTCTACATGGAAAATTCAGTAGAATCTATAAAGATGTTATAAAAATTTCAATTTAGTAAGATCTCAGGATACAAGTTCAGTATATAAATATCCATTGCATTTCTATACACTGTCAGTGAATAATTGGAAAATGAAATTCAAAAATCAGAGTCATCTACAGTAGCATCAAAAATGAAATATTTATCTATAAATCTAATAAAATATGTGTAAAATTTGTATATTGAAAACTAAAATAGCATTATTTTAAAATAAATAAAAGAACAACTGGAACTGTAGATTCAGTCAGACCTTGTTCGAACTTTATCTTTTCCACTTAATTTGTGAATTTGAGCAGTTTTCTTAGGTTGTTTCCCATTGCATCCCATTTGTGCATCTGTAAAATGAGGCTCATAATAATAATAACTACATAATGAGATAATGTAATACTATGTGTTTAATAGAATATCTGCCATATACTAAATGTTAGCTCTTTTCATTTTTGTTAAGCATGACAGTATTTAGAAAGTCAATAGCGGCCGGGCTCGGTAGCTCAGCCTGTAATCCCAGCACTTTGGGAGGCCGAGGTGAGTGGATTGCCTGAGCGCGCAGGTTAGAGACCCGCCTGGGCAACTTGGCGAGACCTCATCTCTACAATAAATCCAAAATTAGCCAGGTGTGGTAGTGTGTGCCTGTAGTTCCAGCTACTTGGAAGGCTAAGGTGGAAGGATCACCGGAGCCCAGCAGGTCGAGGCTGCGGTGGCCGGGAGCAGCCACTGCACTCCAGTCTGGGCGACAGAGTGAGACTCCAACTCAAAAAAAAGAAAAGAAAATTAATAGCTTACTGATTTTCTCCATCACTCTTTCCACAAGGGTTGTTCTTTTAAAATAAATCACATATGTCAGCTTTTACATATGCGGCCATCATGAAAATGTGTCATATAGGTCTGCTGCTTCAGAGAGCATAATTGACTTGTGACTCAGCTGTTGTTCCCTTGAATGCATCACCACCTTCATGCTAAAGCCAGGCTTCCTGCCAGCTATTCCCAGCCAATGACTGAGTAAAAAAAAAATGCATGGGTTTCCTGAAGATGCTGGAGGAAGGAATAAAGAAACAAGACATCCTTGAATGAATATATTATGTGAGTCCAGAACTCTCACCAGAGGAGTATGTTCCACAGGAAGGCCTATCCACCAAAACATGTTTCTGGTTACCTCACTAAATTCAGCATTTGCTGTTACAGAGCCAGGTCACTCATATCCATGAGGAGAGTAAGGTCCCAAAATAATAGAGACCAAGTAGCCACACTTAACTGCTGGAAGCCCAGAACCTCCAATTACTGTAACAACTGAAAAGGTAAAAAAGACATTAAAGGGTATTTTACCTTCAAGGAGTTGGAGAGATGGATAACAGAGTATGGAATACTGGGACAAAATAAATAAGGAGTCACAGAAGGCAGGAATGGAAGAGCAAGAGGCTGACAGAAATTGCCCCAGTAAAAAGTCATGATTCTTTGCTCAGTTCTAGGAACTGAGCCAATTTTCAGATCTGAAATCCATTGACTGAAAAAATGGCCACGTTCCTGAGAATAAGTACCCTGCAAAACTGCGATTATATATCGGGATGATTTACCCCATACTTCTTCAAAGTGACCTACAACCATCTACTTGGGAGACTGTATGCGAGGGAAAGGGGAAGACACAGACTATTGCATGCAGGTTCTACGTTGACTTTGATACCTGGATCCCCTCACTATCATGGGTCCCTTGTTAGAATGGGGCTTATAAGAGTCAGGTAATGAATGCAGTCTGGGCTAAGGTCGGGCACATAGTTGGCCCACAGAATCTCTAGACTCCCCAAGGGGTCATTGTCCCACTTCCATGTATAACTGGTATGGATATACTTGGCAGTTGGAGTAACCCCTACAGTTGTTCTTCTGAGTGTGAGGAAGTGCTGTCATAGTGGGAAAGACTAAATGGAAACTTCTGAAACTGTCCCCTGTGCAAGATAGTAAATATAAAACAGGGATTGGTTGTCCCTATTATATATCATTTTAATTGCCAGTCTTCCCCTGCAGGAACCAGATGGAGTCTGAAGAATAACAGACTACTGCAAGTTCAACCATGTGGTAGCCCTAATTGAAGCTGCCAGGTCAGAGGTGGGATCGCAGAGGTGGGCAAGAAAGATATAAATAATAAAGCCTTAGCTCCATTATATGTGGTCATTGATTTGGTGAATATACTTTTTAATTCAGGTTTTTAAAAAAGATCAGAAACAGTTCACATTAACATGGGACAGACTGTGACATCCATTTACTGATGTGCCTCTGGGCTATACTAACTCAGTCACCCTCTGCCATATAGCATCTGAAGTGATACAGATCACTTCAATCCACCAAGCATCAAATTTATCCATTGCATTGACATGCTCACTTGCCAGCAGTTAGAGACGACTAGAGTGTTGGAGGCCTTGGTCAAATACCTGTGCTCCAGAGAGGGAAAAATGAACTCTATGACGATCAGAGACCTGACTCTCGAGTGAGGTTTTTTAAGGGATCCAGTGGTCAGGCCTATGCTGGATAGCCCTTCAAAAGCAAAAGAGAAATTGCTGCATCTTATTTCCCCACTTCAAAGAAGGAGGCACAGTGCCTGTTACACCTCTTTGCAATCTGGAGGCAACTCATGTCACACTTAAGAATGTTATTCCCTCCCATAAATTGGATAACATGATGGCTACCAGCCTTGCAAGGTGCCTGAAGCACAAAAGATGCAGTTCGCCACACAGATCTGTCATTTATGAAAGGAAGGGGGAAGGAGGAAGGATTAGTTAGGAAAAGTCTCAAACTATAGTGCTGCCCTGAAAATGTCTCAGCCAGTCCAATAGGGAGCTCCCAAGCAAAGACTGCCTGTTAGAGAAGTTCCACAATGAACGGAAGTGCCCCGGGCCCTGGTACCCCCACTGTGCTCATTCACTGGTGAAGGACTGCCTAGGCAAAGCATGGCCACGGCTCAATTGCTGTGGTTGAGCAACCAGAGGCATGCAACCAAGGCTACCACCTAACTGCGCCCCTCACAGATGATATGCAAGTTCTTTCGTGAAGGAAGATCCAAACAGCTTCCATACCCACCCTTTGAAGGGAATTGCTCTACTTTCTGCCAAGAAGCTGGTGTGTGTGTGTGTGTGTGCACACGCACACACCGGCATGATGACAATGATAGTTCAAAGAAGAACTACTATGTCTGGTCAGTAAACGAGAAGAATACTTGAATAAAATTACTAAAATAAAATTGAATAAAATTTTATCAAAATTGAGCAATGCCCTATAAGAAAAAGAACTGTAATCTGTAGGGTTTCTTTTCTACTGGATAGATATGAGTTGTAACATAATGAACTTTTACATGTTACCATTAACTGTACAGAATCTCACCTTAATCAATAGTAAATAATCAAAACGCTACCTTCCCCTAAAACAGTGATTCTCAACTGGGGCAAATTTGCCCTCTCCCACCCCAGAGATATCTGACAATATCTGGAGACATTTTTTATTATCACAACCAGAAGGTCAAGAGGTGCTACTGGTATCTGCCAGGTAGAGGCCAGAAATGCTGCCAAATAAACCATACACAGGAGAGCTTCCACAGCAAAGAATTACCTGCTCCAAAATGTTAATAGTTCCAAGACTGATGACACGTACAGATGACACCTTAAATGGCTTATTAGACAATGCTCTCGTATGACACTGAAAGGATATATGAAGATTTTTAATGTCTCTTGACCTTTTTTACTTAAATGTAAAATTGAGATAATACTAGTGGCAACTTCATTTGAGGATAATTAAATAAAACAATTGTGGCGGATTATATTTTTAAGAAGATGGCCACAAAAATAGATATCTCCTCTCATGTGCTCTTCTTTCGATGTGACACTGACATTTCTGTATTGAGGAATGGGGGCTATGTTCCCTCCCCTGGAACATGGGTGGACTTTTTTAACTGCCTCCAATAACAGAACACAGTGGATGTGACACTTCATGACTTCTAAGGCTGAGTCATTAAAAAAAAAACACAGGTTCCTCCTGGTTTTCACCTTGAATGTCCTGAGCCAACATGGAACAAGTCTGACTTTGCTGAAGAAATGCTAAAAAGGGAATCTCATAGAGAGAGGTTGAAGTTCTCACCCCAGCCTGTCCGGTATTATCGGCTGAGACACCAGACATGGGAGCGAACAAGGTTTTCAGATGACCCCAGGCACCGTCTGACTGCAACATCATAGTAAAGAAAACTCCAGCAAGAACCACCCAACTGAGTTGAGCTGCTTCAAAATTCCACAGACACTACGGGAAATAATAAATGATTAATGTTTATTGTAAGCTTCTACATTTTAGGATGATTGATCAGCAATAGGCACTAAAACAATAATTCACTTGCAGTCCTTAACACAATGCTTGACAAGTGCATTAATTAGTCACATTTTTTAGTTGTTTTAGTATTTCTAAGTAGTATTTAATTAGAAATTGGAATTTACTTAGTATTTTTACTGTGTTTCTGTGCACTAGAGGGCAAACTATCCATTGACTGAGAACCCTCATATATGAAGGTGTAGTTTTCTAACCAAAGCACCAGGCGGAGCCAGCCCCTAATTTTTCACTATCCCTTTCAGCAGGTGAACTTGACAAAATGGAATAAAGCCTTCAGAACCAAGATGCTAAGATACACAAGGAAGATGTGTTAAAGAATACTCAGTAAACAGATTCAAAAACACAAGAAAACTTATTTTAAGGAATAACTCTGCATTAGGCAGGGTGTGCAGACAATAGACAAGGCAATCTTTTTTTTTCTTTTTAAATGCAACCTAGCATGTTATATTTTCTTTAATCCTCGAAAAGAATAGGTCTACAAGCTTATGATTTCTAAGCAGTGCTTACCCAATCTTTGCCATTATCTAGAAACATGGCAAAAGCAGTCTCTGTTGCATTTTGCTTCTGATGATAAGAAGGTATTTCTGAGTACTGATTTATAGGATTCAGATAACATTTGTACCACCATTTTAGCTTAATTTTTTTTAAGCTTTCATGTTTTCTAGTTCTTTATTTTGCATACACAGGATTTAACGGTCTAGTGACTGTGAAAATGGGCTGTGACTCCTTTTGCAGGAAGTCTGGGAGCCAAATCCCTTAAAATGAATTACCTGAACCAAATATATTGTATATCCCACTTTCTGACAAACTCAAAGCTGAGTTTACCCATTATTCATAGTAGCCTGCTAAGGTTGGTGACCTGCCCTTGTGATGATCTGGCAGTATCTGCATGACTCTTGAAGGCTGGTACCGCTACCCTGAGATGGCCCAAGAAGAACTAGAACTAAATACAGTAGGGATCTTAAGAATAAAGGAAGTTTTGTGGTCAGCTTATCTGATTAGTGGGTTATACTATGAGATCAAGGCTTTGCCGCTTGGTAGAGTATAAATCAAAAGGGAGCCAGGGGAGAGAGGGCTTGAACTCTGAAAAGCTGATTCTTTGAGACTATACTACAACTTTGACTTGACTCCAACCTAAGTTCCCTACCATCTTGTTGATCAGGCACAAGGATAACTGAGGGACAAAGTAAGATTTTATCAACTCAAACTTTATCTGTCCTATGCAGGGATTAAAACAAAACAAAGTCAAACACAAATATATGGTAAGTTAGTAGAATTCTGTTCCCACCTAACATGTGTCTATCAATGATGAGACTGATCCTCATGTGTAGCTTACAGCCATGTCTCATCACTTTGTGCTCACAGGATGTATATGCAACAGATGGTTCTGCAACACATGGGTAATAGAAAAGGCTATTCTCTTTGGCTTAACCACAAATGGTGGACTATGAGAGCCTGAGAACACTCCCAATCCTTCCCAGCTGGTTCTGGTTATTATCTGGGGGAATCTTGCACATGCTTCCAAGAAATCCCCTTGGATCCTCAAAACAGCCTTCTGAAACTGCCGTAGTGCTGTAGCAATGGTGACAAGCCCACTGCACTCTTAAGAGGATACTTGGTTGGATTCCCCAGGTCCCTGATACTGACAGCAGGATTTTCAGGTCACTGTTGGGAAGTGCTTTAGCACTCCCCACACATGGCTGTTATTAATATCTCATTCCATGCTACCAATAGCCTATCAGTACAGTGACTGGACTATGCTGAGGTAGGGGAAGCATCCTGTGTCTCTACAAGTGTTATCCTCCATTATTAGGCTGTTTTCTAAGGGCTTATCTTCTCAGGGTCCCTTCTCAAGTTTTTGAGGGGCTGGTCAGGCATAAAGTCGTATGAGCAGCCACTCATTCCTCCCAGCCTCTCCAAAAATGATGAAAGGCCATGTTTTGTGGCCCAGATCTGAACACTCTACCTGAGGATGACTTCCTCCTCCTAAGTCGTTCACTCCTCTGCCAACGAAAGCCATGGGGAGCCCATCCTCTTGCCCTTGCCCACCAGATTATGCCCAGACACACCTAACTTTACAATGGGCAAATAATAGCTTGGCAGCTTATTTTCACAGATGAAAGTCTCTGCATAAATATCATTTTTTTCAATAATGTAGTCTGATGTGGATTGAGGCAGGATTAAGAATCCTTAAGCAGGGTAGTCCTTTTTCAAATGGGCATATTTCCAAGGAATAGAGTCATTGGATGGAGTTTTCCAGTATGATTGCCTTTCTAGGATAAGGGTAGAGGCAGCATGCTGAGACTGGGATGGAAGGACAAGGCAGAAGCACAGCTCCAAGGCTCTACCCTTTCTGCAGCAAAGGAGCATATTTCACACCCTCCCCTCCACCCACCATGTTAGCATGTCCTCAGAGGGATGCCAACTCCACCTCTTTCTGAACATCTAGACTTCCTCTCAGCTCACTGAGCCAAGACTTATTCCTGTAATTTTGTAAAACAAGGCCTTGCAAAATTATTCCATCACACATGGAAGTTTCTTAACATAACAGAGGAGGTTAATGAACTGGATCAGAAATTGACCACATGGATGCAGATAGTTACTCAAGGATACCACAATCATCTTTTCCTTGCCTGACCCCTTTTCTCACATCTTGCGTTCTTCTCTTTTAAATCCCAACCAAACTTTACTTCTCCATTGTTTGGGAAAGCAGATCATGGTTCTATTACTTTTTTCATAAAACCTGCCCAAATGGCCCTTTCAAACTCTAATGGTATGAGAGGATTGGCTCTGATAGGGAGTATATGTTTGGTATTTCTCTGCTGCTGCCTGCAAGTTCAAATGCTCTGACAGCAGCAGGAGGAGGAAAAGCTAAACATGGTGCTGTCTACTAGAAGAATCTGAACGCTTGTAACAGTAATTAAGAAGAGACACCAGGGGAAGTTTGCTAGACCATATGTGAATGCTGACCAACTACTAAAGCAGCTATATTAAGCATAAAGAACTCAAGTGACTTTATTTACAACCAGGAAACCTGTCTGTTTCATGGGTTATCTCAACAGGGACCATCTCCGTGCCTTTATAGAACTATGTGCTGATTAAGGAAATAGAATAGAGCAAAGGACTGAACACACTCCGGCACCCTTGAACCTCTCTGCCTTTTGGTGATGGATGCATATAATCATCACCATCTGGAGAAAAGACTTCTTTCCTCATTGCCTAACCGGGAGATCCAACAGTTAGAATTCCAGACAGGATTTCTACAGTGTGACATAGAGAGGTATTTGGAGATGGTGCAGTCGCAGTGTCTCCTCAGTTATACCGGAGAGGCTATTTTCACTCTTCGTATACTTTGTGTTGTCCTACTCCCAGTTTTACTTCACTTTTTTTTTTTTTTTTTTGAGAAGTGTCTATGAGGCCCCAAGTCCTACAGCCAGAAAATCTTTCCCCACATTGCCTTTTCTCTCCTCAAACCTAGGGCCACTGATCCCCAGGCCAAAAGGCTCAGCTCATACCCGTTTCCAAACTAGTATGGATTGCTTAAGCAACTCTGAACCTAAACCTGCAAGTATAGTGTGCAACTCATGATTTGTCAAGTGAGAATGACCCCAACTCCTGGCTGCCATGTTGCATTCTGAAATCCCCCTACTACAGATTTGACTGTGATGGGATATCCCAGAGCTATCAACTGAGATCCTGCATCCATAACAATAGCTGCCCTCTACTGGGTGTCTATGATAAGGGCAATTCTTTAATCCTGACAACAGGCACTTTTATCATCTTCTCCTTAAAGATGAAGACACTGGGGTCTGAGAGAGGCTGCGTAACTTCCTCAAGTGAATATCAAGCTGGGACTAGACCATGAGCATTCTGGAAATTACACTCTATGGGCTACCATTCAGTCTCGGGGATCATGCTTGAAACCACAGTCTGAGCTTCCAGGTTGACACTTATTCTGAATCTCTACTGCATCATTTATCTAGCCCTGCCTTGCACTAGGTTTCCCTTTGGAAACTGAATTGGTCTGGTGACTGGGACCCCATACACAGGTCCATCTTGCCTGGCTTTTCATACACTATTCACCAGAATTTCTTACTGCAATTTTCTTCTCTTCTTGGGACACCTGACTGCTCAAGGTAGGCCCCTTGACCTCATCTGTGAGCCTTTCACCACTGGAAGAATAAAGCAAAGAATGGTTTCATTATGGTCTCATGTTTTCTTCTTAAAGCCTCAACTGTCAGCCAGTCCTGCCTTTGGGAATGTCCCCCTTCTGGGCAAGTCTAGGCTAGTTCCTGATCCCATTCTCCTCCTCTTTCTGAGATATGATAACCATACCTTATGAATTCCAAGAGCTAGTTGAGGGCATTGGCCATCTGGAAGCTGTTTCCATTAAAATATCACCATATTGGTAGGAGTTAAACTCTAATAAATGTAGAGGGCGACTAAGAGTCCATTCTTATTTAAATGTGCAATTTGCAGATGGCAAATGACAGCAGGGAGGCCAGGGACACATAACATGTTTATTTGAGGACACTATTTTGGCTACTAACAGTGTATTTTAAGAGGCTCCATGAGCACTCCTGACATAGAAGCTCTATACTCTGCATGGCTTCTTGTTTGTGAGAGTCAGGAGCAAAGTAGGTCATGGGCATGAGGAAGCCTGTGTTTTAGTAGCCCAGCTATCAGGGTCGACACAGTGCAGGTAAGCACCACACTCTGAAGGCTGGAGAGCTGCAACATGCGCCCTTAGTAACTCTCAGCAGACAGACACACATACCACACACATACACATGCATATATACCACACACACAACCACATATACACTCCATACATATGCAAACCATATACAACCCTATACCACACACACCCCATACACATATACACACAACATTCACACACAATGCTGCACACATCATACACATACATATACCTACCACATATACACCAGACACATGTACACATCACACACACAACCCCATACCACACATATACCACACACACATGTCAAATACATACACCACACATGCACATATATGTGCATGCACACACACACACACACACACACACACACACACATGCACTTTCTTCCTAGATTCCAAGTCTTACTCTAGGCCCTTATCTGTCCTGCCTGACATAGAAGACCCATTCTACCAGATCATTGCTGAAGTGGAAAAGCCTGACTCCTTTGGTGGCTGTGACATAGTCATCGTCAGGGTTAGAGCTAAGTGCTGAAGAAGGTGTTCCCCTGAATATTCCTCTTTAGATACAGCCTCTTTAGCTCAGGGAAGCTTCTGAAGCAATCTTAAAACTCCTTTACAGTCTGGTTGAGCAAATTCCCACATGTACAATGTTTGGTTCATAAGCACTGAGTGCCAAAGCTAATAGAAACCCCCAAGTCTAGGTCTATTCAGGGATTATTACAGTTGTCAGTGGCTTCTGGTGTCCAAACCACAGAGCTCCACTAAGAATTCTTCTCTAGTACTTAATATCCTTGGGGTAATGCATTCAAGCACTGAATAACTATTTGTTGATTGTCTGTGTTAGGTTGCTGAGGAAGACACACATAAATGACTCAGATGACCTCAGCCCTCTAGGACCTTCTTCCAGTTTGCTGGGTGCTGTAGCAGATGCATTTGGCAGCCTGCTTATACCACCTCAGCACCCATCCACTGCTGCACAAGAAAGGCTTCTTGCTCTGAGTTTGTGCAACTCTCTACTGGAAGGATTTTCTTTTCTAGCCAAGTGTACTTGGTCTGACTACAAGACAAAATGGAAGTGCTCAAGAATTCTTTTCCCTGAAGTAGCCCACAAAAAAAAAAAAAAAAGGCATTGGTAAATAAATGCCCAAGCCTCTTTCACCTTGGTTGAGATAACTGTGTTTGCCATTCTACACCAATGAATTTGAGCTATAGTCTTCTGTATAAGAACTGATTGATAATGCATCTTTAAGTGATTGTCTTCCCCGTTTGTCTTACTAAACCCCTCTCTTATTGGTGATTCTTAGGATCACTTCTCACCTAAACTACTCTCATTTGAATCCTTGTCCCAAAATCAACTTCTGTAGGAACCCCTACCAAATCAAGGGCTAAAACATATGCATAGATAGTTATAATTCTAGAAGAAATGACATTAGAGCACTTCTTCCAGAATTCTATGAGTGTTCACAGGATGAGTAGATTACTTTGAATTGGAAAATTAGGAAGGACTTCATAAAGGAGAGTCCTTTAATGGGAAGTAGGATTGGGGTGTGTAGTGACAGAGAAAATTGCATTCTAAGTGGGGGTGGGTAAGCAGAGGCATGAGGACAGGAAGTGAGTAGGTACAGTTTAGTCTTATAACGGCATTATATGCAGGGAAAACAGCAGCAGAGGGGCCTGGCAAGGATAGATTTAAGGCCTAAAGCCAGGGTCAGAAGTGTTTATCTAGTTATGTAGGCCAGATCTGTCTAATAGAATTGGTCACAATGATGGAAATATTCTAAATATGAACTGTGCAATATGGTGGCCACCATAAACATGGTTATTGAACATGTGAAATATGACTAGTGTAACCAAGGAACCATATTTGCAATTTAATTTAATTTTAATGAATTTAAATAGTCACATGTGGCTAATGGCTACCATACTGGGCAGTGCATTTCCAGGCAATGGATTATGACATGATCAAAAGTATGCTTCAGGATAAATGATCCAAGAACTGACCCTAAGATGGATTGTAGGTAGGCATTCTGAAGATCCAGAGCCAAACTGGTGAGACAGAATTGATAGTCTCACCAGTTTGGGTGAAGCCAGTGGCTTTTTTTTCTTTTTTACAAGTAAAAAATGAAAATATTTTTCTTTAAACAAATACATACACATACAAAAAACAGATAAAAGTAGAGCTGGCCTTGCTAAAATGAAGAGGCAGAAATGGACCCTACTAAAAGTACACACTACTTTCTTGCCTTCCCATCCACAGAAGTCCCTCCAGAACCTTCCTGGAAATTCCAAGAGCTGCTCAGAACTCAGTTCGTTAATCTCTTGGCCAAGTCAAAGGTAGCGAGGAGTTCTACCAGGGTGGTAGGAATGAAGAATAGGAATAAATTTGGGAGACATTATGAAAGTAAAATCAATAGATCTTGGCATCTAATTGGGTATAAGAAGTAAGTTGTGAGCATCCACAAATTTACTCTTATTTATCTAAGCCCAAAACTTGGTGTTATCTGGAATTCTTCCCCATTACTGAGTCATCACAAATACAATAGGTGCACAAAAAAAATTTATTGGACAGAATTAACATGCACAATGTGACATAGATATTGAGTACAGGAAAGAATCAGAACTTATATCCAGGTCCGTGGAAGTCAAGGCTTCCCCTATGGCTTGCTGCCTACCCACCGCTTGCACCCCATCCCCAGCATAATGCAGCCACAGAAGCCAAGGTAGGGGACTTTGCAAGTAGAGTTGGTCAATCAATGGTTTTAAATGCAGCAGCAAGTTTGAAGAGAGAAAGACAGATGTATATTAAAGTTGAGAATTAACTTCAGTTAGGGTTAATAGAAAGAAGTGAGGCACAGAAGTCAGAGTGCCAGGGTTTCAGGGATGTAGCATAATAAGAAATGAAGGTGAGAAAATGAAGGCAGTGAATTTAAACTACTATTTAGTTTTTTGGTAAGTGGAAGGAAAGGGGTGGGATACACTGGGCATACTCAGTGTGGTGCCTGCTGACTTGTATTTTCAGCATCTATGAAATCTCAGAGTATCAAGAATGCCCAATTTCCTCTCAAAGGAAGTACTTGGTTACCAGTCACTTTACTTAGAACAAGTGGCCACATCACTAGGTTGATAGGACCAAAGGTAAGTCCTACTGACAAATCCACCATCACTAGGCTCACTAATGACTGATGGAGTGGCCTGGTAGAAGAGCTCTGTCCAATAGAGGCAGTGTGCACTGATTGTTGATTGGCCAGCACACTCATCCTCCATGGGAAGAAGTTGGAACCAAAGGCACCAGAGAGATTCAAGTAGTAGCAGAAGAAGCAGAGTCAAAGACAGAAAAGACAGATCACTTTGTCCCTTGAAGTCACTTGGAGTATTAGAACAATGGATTTCTTCCTGGAAGAAACAAGATGACTGTTGTCCTTGGAGCTTCATGGTATTTTGAACAATGTTTCATTCTCTATAAGGTCTTGCTGAGAGTGGCTGAGGTCCCATTTTTCTTGCATTCCCTTGCATCCTTACAAAGAAACAGACCAGCACAACAAATTTTGTTTCTTGCAATCTGAAATAATATAGCCAACACATAGGGTTAGTCTTGAAGACAGAGTAAGGTGAAAGTGCTGATGTCCTTGAAAAATAGTCTTAGAAAATTCTTATGATGCTAAGTCCTTAAAGAGGAGTACCCAGTGGTCAGAGGCTCAATGATCTCATCTAAGGAAAAAGTACAGAAAATTTAGGTTTACCCACAGACTTTCTAGAAGTGCCCTCTGTCCCATGAAATAGCTTTATATTCTCCCTCTCTCTCTCTCTCTCTCTCTCTCTCTTTCTCTTTCTCCCCCCCACCCTTCTTTCAAGTCTTATTTTTTTGCCTAGTCTAGAGTGCAGTGGCACTATCGTAGCTCACTGCAGCCTCAAATTCCCTATCAAGTGATCTTCTGAGTAGTTAGGACTATAGGCAAACTCCACCATGAGCAATCCTTCCACCTCCACCTTTCAAAGTGCTGGGATTGCAGGTGTGAGCCACTGTGTCTGACCTGGAATAGCTTTGACTTAAAGAGATCAAGGATACTACAGATAGGTAAAATGTACAACCTCAAACCTTTGTAGTCATTTCTGAAAGTAACAGGCTGAATCTCTCCCTGTTAGGACTTGGAAGATAAGTTCATGAAAAGTTAGTACTTGAAAGAGAAAAAAAATCCAAGAACTCAAACTGAAACTTGGAGACTGTTATGGCCTGAATTGTGTCCCCTCCAAAATTTATATGTTGAACTCCTAATCCCTGGTTGCTCAGAATGTGTCTGCATTTGGAGATGGGGGTCTTTAAAGAAGTAATTAAGGACACATGAGGTCCCAAATCCGATTTGATGGGTATCCTTATAAGAAGAGGAGTTTGGAACAAAGAAACACACAGAAGAAAGACAGGAAAATATGGTCACCTACAAGCCAAGAAGAGAAGCCTCAGAAGAAATCAACGCTGTCAAAGCCTTGATTTTGTACTTCTGGCCTCCGGAACTTTGAGGAAATAGAGTTTTGTTGTTTAAGTCACCCAGTGTGTAGTACTGTGCTATGGCAGGCCAACAGACAGGGCAGCTAGTCAAACTCTTTCTCTTTACTCCTGAAGACTGAGTTCAGAATCACGCTGCCTGTGTTAGTGCTGAGTTCAATAACAAGGGCCCTCATTCTCAGTCCAGAGTCTGTCCCACATACCATACCCCTGAATTTGACTTACGTGAGTTTCCAGAAATGAGAGAGAAGGATGATAAAAGAGCAAAAACATAGAGTTAGAACCTAGTTAATCATGTGAAAGGAATGGATGGGAAAATGAGACTCTGATTTCATCACTTATAAAATCCTATGATTCTTGAGCTATCTTATTCTTAATGACATTTGGTTTGTTTTGCATTCCTACTCCCATTCCTAGCTTTGTTTCTACCTGGGAAAAATGATTGACTGCAGACATTCCAAAGCGGCTTTTTTTTTTTAAGAGATGGGTGTCTCACTCTGTTGCCCAGGCTGGAGTACAGTACCAGAATCGCGGTTCTTTGCAGCCTCCAACTCCTGGGCTTCAGCAATCCTCCCAACCTCAGTCTCCCGAGTAGCTAAGACTACAAGCACATGTCATCACACCCAGCTAGTTTTTAAAATTGTTTGTAGAGACTCTTGCTATGTTGTCCAGGCTGGTCTCGAACCCTTATGCTCAAGAGATCCTCCCACTTTGGCTTCTCAAAGCACTAGGATTGTAGTCATGAGCCACCACACCTGACCAACATGATTTTAAATATATGAAACCAAGTTGGACTAATGGGCCTAAACTTGACCAATAAGGTCTTATTCTTTCCTTTGGTATTTACATCTCTGATCTGTTGAGTCTCTTCCAGCACTTCCTTTGATGAGAGAAATACAGAACAGTTGGGAAATTTGGGCGGGGGGGGGAGTTTAAGTATTTGTCGTTAGGTTTTATTTTTAGTTTTAGTTTCTGTTGTTTTTTCAGAACACATGTACCTTTTAGGTTTTTTTTTTTTTTTAAACACTAGGGCCTCAGAATGTCAAACAAGTTTTTTCTCTCAATCCCCTGTTAGTTTCAGATGACAAGCTTTTAAAAGCACAGCTCTGTTAGGGAGCCTTAAGACTCATTGTCTTGGAGACTTCCTGTCCCTGCTATACTCCTGTTGTTGTCATATCCCAGGGTGTCCCAAATCTCTGATTCCCTCTTTGAGTGGTTGTCTTCCATTTATTTTATTTAGAGATAAGACCACGCTTTTGACTCTGAATGAAGGATGGCTAACTGAGCTTAGTTTGTTGAGAAGGATCTCTGCGTAATCTCGGTGTCAAGAAGGAAGGGAGAAATGCCTAGAGACTTTTTTGGTCTGTCTCAGAAAACCTGTCATTTTCTCGATGATTCTATGGGTGAAATTCAAGCTTCTTCTCTTGGTGTCCATGGAGTTATGTTAGTCTTCACAATGCCAAGCATTGTGTTGCGAGTCTGGTAGCTTGTGGCCTAGATTCTGCCTGTCACAGATACCAACATATGCAATGAAGACCACCGATCTAGGCTCCATGTATTCTCTGTGACTATTCTGCTTGTGAATGCTACAAATCAGAACTCTGATGGCTGTGATCTGTGCTTTACAATCACTCCTAGTAAATGGAGAAAAAATAAAAACAAGCCTGATTCATAAGGATCAGTAACACAAAGGTAGTGCTCACTTAAAAACGGGATCCAAAATAAAATATGCTAATCAAGGCTTTTAAGTTGGTGCCAGAAAAGATGCATTAATGGAACAAAAGACTTGGTTTAATTGGTGGGGTTTTGTTGTTGTTGTTGTTGTTTTTCTTTTTAAACAAGACTTTAGAGCATTTTTCATTTAAGTTCTGGCTTTCTTAGGTATGTGGCTACCAGCAGGTGAAATATACACCAAATTATATTAGGCCTTTCAAACTAGCTTTTTAACAATAGTAAACAAATGTATTTTGTTTCTGACTAGGAATAGAAACACTTCATACTGAATGTCTTTTACACAACATATAACCCAGAAACAGTCCCCTCTACCCAATTTCTTGTTAATCTATAGCTTTTGCCCAGTAAAGTAAAGCTATAAATTAGAAGGAGAAGCTGACTTCCTCAGGGCTTCTCAGTCATAGGCCTTGAGGCAAAGGCAAGCAACGTTCTTGTTGCTTCTAGCTGCAATCACTTAAACCGCTTTTGGAGATCTTCCATCAGTGCACAGCTCAACTTTTTGAAACTCTGGAGAGCATTCAGGGCAAGAGAGAACAAGTGATAAATAGCTTGGAAATGAAGATCAAAAAGAAAGCATTAAGAAAACTGGGAATGTTTAGTCTAGAGAAAAGGAGAATGAGTAGAGACATACTTTTCCTAACGGTCATAAGCAGGACGAGAGAAATTCTTCTTTTTCACCAAAGAACAAGGAAATAAGAACAAGTGAATATGAACAGAAGCAAGGGATTTGACTTTAACTAATATAATTTCTTTCATTATTATTATTTTTTAAATTACTGGAATGCAGCTGGCCACGATGCCTCACGCCTGTAACCCCAGCACTTTGGGAGGCCAAGGTAGAGGATAGCTTGAGTCCATGATTTCGAGAGCAGCTTGAGCAACATAGTGAGACTCTGTCTCTAAATAATAATAATAATAATAATAATAATGTAGTGCTTAGGAATTCAAGAACTAATCCTAGAATAAGTTCAGAATGCTGTTTCATAGGTCAATTTGGAGATTAGGAATGTAGCACTTAAGGGGAGTAGGGAATTGATGTTATCTACATAACATACAGTCAAGAGGATTTCTCACTGATAATTGAATCAATAATGATGTTTACTTCTAGCAGGTATCTAACATTCATCAGACATTGATCAAATGCCTTTTCAGGTCAGGCACTGAAGCATTCATGATCTCTAATACAGTGTGCTCACTACATTTTCTAAGTGCTTTACACATAAATTAACTCTTATAAAAGTTATATTGAGTAGATGCTATTCTATCTCTATTTTTGCACATAAGGAAACTGAAGCCCAAACAATAAGAGTTTAATTATTTTCTCAAAGTCTCACCTTAGATTACAAATAAAAGAGCTGGGATTTAAGCCTGTGTCCTGTGAGAAACAAATACCAAGATGAGATTAGATGTGCATGAGATTTATTGGCAGCAACAGCTATGGAGGATAAGGGAGGCCCAAACAGGAGAAGGGTGCATGGAAAGGCTTCAGACTGAGATGCAGGTGTGAAATCTGTTAAAGGAGAGAGGGAAGGAAGAATTGGGTAGCAAGACCCCCAGCAGCACAGATCTGAGACTGTCTTAGTCAGGTCAATGGTTGGAAAGTCCAGTTGATGGAAGAAATTCACATGGAGCATGAATGGCCTAGTTTAGTACACTCATGTTGCTCATTCATTGACTGGGAGCAGTTTAGAAGTGTGGCCTGCCATGAATGCTCTGTGGGGTCCAAAGCAGCATTTTGGGGCTCTTTTGAGTAGGTTCTTTTGAAGGAAGATCTAAGTGGGGCAACACAAAATCCAGAATATTTAGCACAAAGTCATGCTCTTAATCATTTTAGTAGGCTTTTCTGTGGGCCTCATGCTTTAAGCATGTGGAGTGAAGGATGTAACCCTGTCATAATGAAAGGTCGAGGAAGTAAAAGCGAACACTTAATTACAAAACTCTAGCGGGCTTCCATTCACACAGAGTACAGTGTCTGCTGTGCCCCCAGGTCCAGCAAAGCAATAGCTGGTAGGAAAGAGCTTGACAGTAATCTTCCAACCCAAACATACTTGTAAGTTTTGCTCTGGGACACCTTCATCACATAAACTCTCATAACACTTTTCAGCCAATATTTAAATATTTATTCAACACTTACTAAACACAAGGCACTGTCTTAAGTGCAATGGGAAATACCATACTAAGATCTGAAAGTCTCAACCCTTCCATTCAGTGATTTATGTGATAGAAAAGATGTCATTCATATAAATAGCCACAGGCATTTGAGGACAAGAAAAAATTGCCACATGAGGCACAGGCATGATGCTGTGGAAGTTTAGGACAAGGAGAAACTCTTTGTGTTGGAAAGATTAGGGAAGATTTCATGAAGGCAAAAAACTAATGATTTGGTTTCCTCAAATGCGAATATTGCATCTGGGAAAAACAATACTTATTGCAATGGGAGGAATAAACATAAACCTGTCACCAAAGTAGGGAGCCAAACATTAAATTACAATGTCATGCTTCTTATAAGATGTAAGAAATCTCTCTTTTAAAAGCCTAGGCCCCAAGGGAACAAGGAATATACTAATCTGTTTTATTATAGGAAGAAACAAAGAGATTTACTTTCTTTCTCTATTCATTTTCTAGGGCCTTTGTAACAAAGTACCACAGATTGGGTGGCTTAAAACAATAGAAATGTGTTGTTTCACAGGTCTGGAGTCTGGAAGTCCAAGATAAAGGTGTTGGCAGGCGGTGTTCGTTCCAAAGCCAATAGGGATGGATTCTTTTGTTGTTGTTGTTTGTTTGTTTTTTGCCTCTTCCAGTTACTTTTAGTCCTAGGAATTCTTTGATTTGTAGATCTATCTCTCCAATCTTTGCCTCCATCTTTACATGATTTTTTTTTTTTTTTTTTTTTGCATGTCTGTATCTTTACACAGCCATGATCCTTCTGTCTTTTTATGAAGACACTAATCATATTGAATTAAGGGGCCAGTCTAATCCAGCATGACCTCATCCTAACTAATTACAACTGCAGTGTCTCTATCTCTGAATAAGACCCCATTCTGTGGTACTGAGGCTTAGGCCTTCAGATTTCCTAGGTACTAAGAACTGTGCAAAGGAAAGTTTAAAGTCTAAATATTTATATCCCTAAATTAGTATGCATGTATTTGCATTTAAGTATATTGTTGAGAACTCTCAATAAAGTCCTAGAATAATAAAAATATTTTTAAGACAGTTGACAAAAGCAGGCATCTTCATCACTGCTCTTCCTGAATCAGTATAGACTCACACAAAAAACAATCTGTGAAAGTTTGCTATAGTTTCAGGGCAGATTCTTCACATAAAAATTTCCATGGTAAGAGTTGTACGAACTCCAGTCTCAGACTCAATTGGGTCTAAGAATCTGTTTCTTTTTCTCTGAGAAACAACAACAACAAAACATCTTTCACTACATTAGGCAGATGGAAGATACTAGAAGTAGTGTCTAGGTGCGCTTAGGGACAAGTCAATAAGCTAGTTTAAATATGCAGTTACATATTTTGGGTAGATCATATTTTTCAAAATTGGCCCCAGAAAAACATATCCCATTTCTCATGCTCTACTTATAATGTGATGTTAACACTACTTCACTGAGAATTGGGGATGTAAATCCTCACTCTTGGATATGGTCAGGGTTTAGTGACTAGCTGCTAATGAACAGAATGCCCTGCAAACAAAGCTAAGTGACTTTCAAGACAAGGTCATAAAAGTTGATGGAGTTTCTGTTCTGCCTTGGTTTTTTCTCTCCCTTTGCCCCTTTCTCTCTCTTTCTCTCTTTCTCTCCCTCTCTCTCTCTCTCTCTCTCTCTCTCACTCACTCTCTCTCTCCTGTTTCTCTCCCCACTTCTCCCCTTCTCTCTCTCCCTCTCACTCTCCATCTTCCTCTCTCTTTCCCACTTTCCTCCTTTCTATCTCTATCCCAATGCGCTCGCCTTTGGAACCCAGGCACAAGTAGAGGCCACATGTGGGTATATAAGCTGGCAACTCCACCTAGAATCTTGGCCAGTAACCAGCATCATCCTCTAGATAAGGGTGTGAAGGGGCTTTCAGATTATTCCAGCTGAAGCCCCACACATCATGGAGTAGATACAAGCTGTCACCACTGTGGTCTGTATGCATTCATGTCCAACAAAATCCATGCACATGAGTGGTTGCTTCATGCTACTAAGTTTTGGAGTAACTAATTACACTGCCACAATCATTAAGACATCATATATTCAGCAAAATAACAAGTTTTAAAGCTAGATTCTTAGATATTATATTTTGCTGATGTTGCTAGGACTTTATCCTGACTTGTGAGAAAGATAAACTTTAAGAAGCAAACAGGGAGGAGCAATAATGCTTACAAGTCCTTAAACCCAAAGAAGTGTCAGGCTGTCAGCAAGATAAAATATTTCATACAGAGGCTTCTACCTTTAGGGTCCCAGGGCCTGGCTACTGCTTCTTAATCTGTGGTGGCCATGAAAACACTTAGTGCCCTTGAAATTAATTAATATCAGTTTCATCTCAGGTAACCACATGTAGAATATTGATTGTTTTTACAAAGAGAGCAGCTTGCTACAGGTGACTCTAACTCTAGGGATTTTAAACTTGTTGGGGTAGCTAACATGCTCTGTCTTGCTTCCTTTCCTCCCTTTTCCTTCCTTCCTTCTTTCCCTCCTCCCTCCCTCCTTCTCGCCCTCCCTTCTCTTCCCACCCTCCTTCTTTCTTTACTTCCCTCGTTTCTTTTTGAGTGACTTCTATCTGTATACGAATGACAAAGATAGATGAGAAAAGCTAAGGGGGAAGGAATTGACTCTTTTTTTAAAAAAATTAAAGTTGGTATTATTGTGTTATATAGTTAAAAAATCAATTATGTTTGTGTCTTGGAATGTGCCCTCTTTTCTACCTGGGTATTATTGAACATTTTGGTTGAAACAATGAGCTTGTCAGGATGGCCGAGTGGTCTACGGCGCCAGACTCAAGCTCTCACTTCTCGTGCTCGGGGTTTCTGAAACAATGTATTCATCTTAAGCTCTCATTTGAAGTGGATAAAATCTCCTAATTAAGTGCATTAACATGGAATTCAGCAGTTCATTTTAAATCATGAACATGACATCTACAAGGTTACCACTGAAGCACTGGAGAATGATAAATCTTTAAAAATGGGTAAGAACTGAGAGGCTATCTAATCAACCTTGTTATTATACCACCCACTGAAGTGATTTGCCCAATATTAGAAATTTGAGGCTTTCTTTATCCTGTTTTTGATGTTGTTGTAGGTGTGTGTGTGTGTGTGTGTATGTGTATCCTGTTTTTGATGTTGTTGTAGGTGTGTGTGTGTGTGTGTGTGTGTGTGTGAGAGAGAGAGAGAGAGAGAGAGAGAGAGAGAGAGAGATGGGTTATAGCTGTGTCACCCAGGCTTGAGTGTAGTGACATGATCATAGCTCACTGTGAGACTTTTTAAAAATTCCATACCTGTGTAGTCCCCCTTAATTTATACAATCGTCTTTGAATGCCTTGATGGCACATTGTAGCAAAAAAATGTTACACATTGTAGCAAAAATGGACCCAAAATTCAGAAAATATGTACAGTTTTCTATATATCCTTTAGTCCCCATACAATACACTTATTTTTATATGTTGTCCTGATGGCTGAATGGGGTCTTCCTGGATCCAAGTTTTTCTTTTATTTGTATGGTAGAATCTTGATTTTAGAAATATACTATTAATAACTAGAGGTTGTTCAATAATTATTCTAAAAACATAATGCATTTTATTGACTTTTTCATTTTTGTGTGTTTTCTGTTTTTCCAGCTAATTGAGTTTATATTTCACTGTTCTCTAAACTTAGAGCCATTTAATTTTTAAGGAACAAGGATTCTTTTACTTTCAGAAACTTTTTGAGGTGGCTGAGGTTCTGGAAGATAGGGAATGTGCTTTCCTCCTTCATGCTGAATTAAGCTTTGAAAAGCTTTTGCAAGTTTTAAATTCTTGTCTCTTCTTGCTTAAGACCTGCTACAAATAATAAGTAGGAGAAACAGACATGGAAGCTATAAAATTGTGAATATAAGTGCCTTATCACTGCTCTTTGATCTTAGGAATTTTAGAAGACTAATCGTAGTATTCAGATTTTAAATTTTTATTACAGAAGTCAAAAGATGTTTCTTAGTATCCAAGTGTCAAGCGTGGACCTCTCCTAGTTTGACAGCTCCTCCTCTCCCTTGGGTAGTGTGACACCTCTTTTATTGGGGGCTGGCCCACTTCTAGAATTGCACAGCTGCATTACCAGGCTCTCAGCCCTACAGGTCACTCCCTTCAGCACACTAATATGCTTTACTATTTCTCATCTTAAAAACAAAACAAACAAAAACCTTCCTTGGACCCAACATCTGTTTTCTAGCTGCCACCTCACTTTTCTTCCCTCTTTTCTAGCAAAATTTGCAACAGAGTCACTTCCAGTCTTCATTCACTTCCTTGCCCACTGTGACAGGGGTTTGGTCCCCAGAATTCTTTCTAGGATATTCTTGTCTGCATCGTGAACAACTGCCATGCTGTCAAATTCAATAACCCTCTCCAAGGCCTCCTCCCACCCCAACTTCCAATCTCTCAGCACAGCCAACCACTTTCTTTATTGAAACATCCCACTTCTACTCATCTTTACTCACCTGGTTTTACTCATACCTCTCTGGCAGTCCTTTATGTCTTCTCTGCTCTGCAGCTAACCTCTAATATGTTCGAGGAATCCCAGAACATAGTTCTAGACCAACATCTCTACCTATATTGTCTCCCTAGGGAAATGATGTTGTTCTAAGGCTTGAGAGGACTCCCAGACTCTCCTTTTCATCCCTGACCTCTCTCTTGTGCTCCTGACTTAGATATCTGACTTAATAACTCCATTTGCTTATCTCTAATAAGCACCTCAAATATCAATTAATTTACTCTCATCTGTTCTTCCCTGTGTCATTTTAATTCTAGATAACAAAATCCAGTATCTACTCCAGAACTCAGGTCTTGATTTCTCTTTTCTAACTCACCAGGGAGTTTGGTGGCTCTTTCTTCAAAGCATATTTGCCTTACCCCATCTCCATTGCTGTCATGCAATCTAAGTCACCATAATCACTTACTTGGATGACCACAATGGTCTCTGCACAATGGTCTCTGCATGTCTCCCTGCTTCCTTTTTTCTCTCTACAATCCATTCCCACACAGCAGCCAGAGAAGTGTTTTAAAAACATAAATCAAATCTTGTCATTCCCATACATGAAACCATCTAAGTATTTCCTTTCCAAAAGTACTTAAGATGTACCACTTTCCCCAAATATACAAGACTTTCATTGGCCCACATCAAACTCCATTTCATCTTGCACCATTTGTTCCCTCTCTCCCTACATCCCAGCCATCCTGGCTGTCTTTTTGTTCCTTCAATATGCCATGAAGCTTTCCACCTCAGGAAATACATTTAGAATGTATTCTCATTAATGCTCTCACCACAGGTTGTAATTATAGGCTTATTTGTTTTCTCACTTGTCGTTCATCTCCCACAAGAATTTGAGCTCTGTGGAAGCAGGGACTTGCTTGGTCTTGTTCATAGCTGCATCACTGCTGCCTAGAACAGTGCCTGTTCACAACAGATGTTCAGCAAATGTTTGTTGAATGAATGAATTCATTTTTAGACTATTTAAGCCATTTGTTTTTCCTTGGTTGCCTGACAATTTGCTCCTTGGATAAAGAATCTATTAGAGGAAGGAACATTTCATTTTCAACTTTAACATGTGTTCTTAAGAGCACATTGAATTTTAACAGATTAGGGTGGAATATTTGCTTTTAAGACCTAGCTTTTAAGTGGTATATTCCTTAATGATGGCTAATAATTAAAGATCTTCATCAGCAAACATTACCAAATCTTTTCTATTTTTCTGTCTTTTGTGACTTTTACTTTGTCTGAACTTAGAATATAGCCATAACTATGAAAACTATTGCTTGGATATAATTTTCAATTATCAAAATTTTAGAAATACTACAAAATTAGTATTTTTGTTTATTTCAAATTCATTGGTTCCAAGGCTAACTCTTCTTTTACTCAAGCATTACAAAATAAAGATGGTGATATGGAAAGAATTAACATTTTTGTTTGTTTCAAGTACATTTGTCCCAAAATGATGTCATGCTAACTCTTCTTATTCTCAAGAATTGCAAACTAAAGATGGCGATATAGAATTTATTGCTACAATGCCTTGGGATATGAAACTGTATCTATAAAACACTGATGTAATACTATGAGCTCATAATATAAAGGGATACTAAATCATCTGTATTTTGTGGCACATTGTGTCTTTAAAATATTTTTGTGAGATTCTAAAGAAAAAAAATAAAACAAAGTTGCAATTAACAGGTGTGTTATTTCAAACATACAATTCAGTAATCTTAAATCCTGACTTGAGAAAAGGCCTTCAGAAGCTGGCAGGTTAAGATAGCACATTAGTAACAAAGTAATTTTAGACATGAATTTCAAAGGAGAAATAAAAGACAAAATTGTAATGTCTACTCCTGTTTCAGTATGGAGTACTGGAATTTTTTTTTTTAATTATTTAAAGCAAAGGATCTAAAATAAGAATGTTATGAAAATTCAAATCAAAATATGTTTAATTTTTTTTTAAGATAGCATATTTAACACTAGAAAATAGAAAAGTCTCTAAAACATCTTAGGGGAGGAAATTAAATATAAGACTTTGCAAATCAAGATAAAAGATGCCATATGAAAATACTTTTTTACTGGGAGAAGAAAAAGAAAAAAAAAAAAGAACAAAAGAAAGCAAGACAGAGCTTGATTCCAGGTGCCATGCCTGAGCTAGTAGAAGTGCTTGAACTCAGTCTCTTGAGCTGTGCAATTAAAAGACTAGTAGTCAGTGATTATTAACCATCTCCTCTGGGTTTCCATACTTTGCAGCGTGCTTCAGCCATAAGAAGTGTGACAGTCTGATTAGGACAATAGGGACATCAGCACTATGGGGAGGATGGTTGGAGTGGACTGGAGACCACTTCCTGGAAGGGGCTGGTCTGCAACTAAATCTTGTTGGACACGGTCAGATTTTGTTAGTGGGGTGAGGGAAGAGTGCAAAAGAAAGACATGTACTGTACAAAACAAAACAAAAGTCAGAAAAACTGTTTGACTTCTCCGCCTCCCAGAGAAAGGGCTTAAAAGGGTGCCGAAAGAAACAGGGAGCATTTAGTGTAATCATAGAAATTGAGTGGAATGCAGCTATGGTGGGTTGGTTGCAAGGAAGTAAGCTTGCAGTCATTCTGTGATGACACTTCTTCAATAAGGATGTGTGATGTCATAAATTAAAGGTCTGTACTCTGATGGTGGTAAGAGCAATAGAAGAGTAAATCCAAGAGGCAGTTTGAAGGGAACTGAGACAGACATTTGTCACAGTGTCGTGAGTTCTGTACTTTACATATAGTATTTTACTTAATTCTCATCATGGCCCCCCTCCAAGTAGGCATTATTACCCCAATTTAGAAATAACTAAATCTCAGTGATTTATTAAACAAGTTACTCAAGTTCAGACAGTGGAACCAAAATTAAGAACTGGCAGATTGAATGAATGGTTGATTAGGATGAATCACTTTGTTTGCTTTGTAAGCTGTCTTTCTAATTTTATTTTACTTTTTCCTCTGGCTTGGTTCGGGTATGTTTGTATATCAAAGGCAAGTGCCAAGGAGGTAATGCCAAAAGCAAAATGTGTTTGGCAAATTTGTTTTAGTTTCCATTTTTCATCCTTGAAACTAAGTAGTTGGTTTTATTAGACTGATAATACACAACAGTCTAATAGAGGCTGATACTGAGTGATTCCCTGGTTAAGACAAGCACCCTTCACTAAGTTTGCTTTCAGCATGTTCCTTTGGGTAGCTGTGACCCCAAGCTGGAGAGTAATTGCAGACAGAGTTCTCAAGGGCGAAGGGAGTGTCCATGCCTGCTCTAGGTGACACCCCAGTGCTGAGTGGAACCAGGTGACCCACTTGGGCAATCTAGAAACAGCATCAAATAAACCTGCAACATCAGGGTTAGAGATACTGATAGGCCTTGAGTTGAAAATACAGCTCAAGTTTTAGATTCAGATTTTTAAAACCGTGAGACTCTCTTTCTAAAGAAAAACAGAAGCTCGCAGTCTCGTTTCGTTACCCACCAGTGCTTTTGAGCCATGAACTTTTCCCCACTTCAGAAACTTCTCTGGAAAATTCATTTCATGCTTGTCTACTCCAGTAAAACCCTTGACTGAGCTGTTACAAAACAGGAGACCTGGCTCAGGGAACGTGAGAAATCACCCGATACGATGAAGCCAGTTGGTATCCTGGAGGGCCCTGTGTCTCTGACCGTTGGTTTACCTGTAATCTTGGACCATGACCTTCTCCTGGCAGAGAAAACTTTCTGATTGTTCCCAAGCCAGGGGACTTAGAAGCAGACACGGTACATCCATCACGTTCTTTGACACACTGAAAAATATCTCTTAGGCTGTGGGAGGGCAGCAGGTGTCCTGAATTTGGGGCTCTGCATTCACCAGCGTCTGAGAGGGAATCTTGGGAGGCTCGGTTGATAACTTACCAAATCTCTCTGAAAGCCCCAACCTGTATTTGTTTTCTTGTAAGGTGTCGCTGTCGATTACCTTATTGCAGCGGATGTTGCTGTTATACTAATGTTCTAAAATACTTCTCTCCTCCTCTAGTGTAGATTTTTACCCAACAATCTTTGTATGAAGCCCGAGGCTGCTACCTGCCCGTTGTTCACCATATTCATTTCAGAACTCCTCTTCCCAAGTTTTCACCCCCTTGCTCTCAGAAAATGATCAAACTTCTTCTCCCAAGAAAAATCCTTGGAACTTCAACAAGAATTCATTGAGCATCTGCTATGAAGAAGGAATTCTACTGGGTTCTTGGAATAAGAGGGAAGACCCCCCAAAACCTGGAGTTTATGTATAGAAAATTGTGTATTTATTCTTACACACTTAAACTAAGTCATTCTGTTTAATGCAATACATCTATCGAGATATATCAAGATGTTTTTCCACTTCTCAAAATAGCATTTGAACTCATCGGTTTTGGTACCTTCTTGTGCTTCTGTCATGTTTTGTTTCACCTCTTCCATATCAGCAGAACATTTCCATTTGAGGACTTTTTTCATCTGGAGAAACAAAAAATAGGGTGAGACCAGGTGAATAGTGAGGGTGGAACATGGGGGTCATACTGTTTTTGGTCAAAAACTGCTGAACACTCAGTGCAGTGTGGGCAAGTGCATTGTCATGGTGGAAGAACCAGCCACCAGTTTGCAATAGCTTGGGATGTTTCTTCTGCAAACTGTGATGGCAACCTTCTCGAAGCTTCCAGATATACACTTTGGTTGACCATTTGATCTGGAGGAACAAATTCCAAGTGTACTACAAGGGGCCTGCCCTCCAAAAGATAATTCTGTGGGTCTTTTTAAAGGTTCTCCCCTTCATATAAAGACAAGTCAGTCATCACCTCTACTCTGGATGGGCTTATACCTCAGGAGAGGAAGACAGACATGAAGATGAACATGAGTGGTCAAACTTTGCAGGTTAATTCAATGGATAGACATAGAGGGAAAAGAGTGGGATGAGGGAGGGAGTTATCAGTTCCAGGAAGGAGGGTAAGACAAGCTTCCTAAGACCACCCAGATGAACTTCCTAAATTCTCTTCCCTCTACTCCCTAAATCATCTATAGCTATAGATATTCTTAACAGCTTTCTTCCTATCTTAGATGAGATGTCCACTCTTTTCTAAGGCTAACCTTTACTTGACTCTTAAAAATAAACTTCATTTTCCAATATAAAAGTGAGGTAAAAGAATTACAAAAATATAAACAACATAGAAAAACTTAAGAAAGAAAAATATTTCCTATTACCCAACAAACTTCTTGTTGTTTTCCAACCAACTTCTTAACAGTCCTGCCATCATTCATTTTTTCTTTTCTGAGAATTTTCATCTCTTTTCTTTTCCTATGTGTTTTAAAAATTTATTTATCTATTTGTTTGTTTATTATTTTTTTAGAGACAGGATCTCACTCTGCCATCCAGGCTGGAGTGCAGTGATGCAATCATAGTTCACTGCAGCCTTGTGGGCTCAGTCGAACCCCCCTACCTCAGCCTCCTGAGTAGCTGTGAGTACAGGCGTATGCCACAACACCTGGATAATTATTTTACTTTTTATAGAAACAGAGTCTCACTATGCTGCCCAGGTCAGTCTCATATGTCTTGGCTTAAGCAATTCTCCAGCCTCAGCCTCCCAAAGTGCTGAGATTACAGGCATGAGCCACCGTGCCCAGCCAGCTATGTGTTTTAAAATAGTATAACTGAGGGCTCAGTGGCTCAGCCTGTAATCCCTCGCCTTGGGAGGCTGAGGTGAGTGGATTGCCTGAGCCTGCGGGTTCGAGACCCGCCTGGGCAAGCGAGACCTCATCTCTACAATAAATCAAAAAATTAGCCGGGCATGGTAGCGCGTGCCTGTAATTCCAGCTACTTGGAAGACTGAGGCAGAAGGATCACCGGAGCCCAGCAGGTCGAGGCTGCGGTGGCCGGGAGCAGCCACTGCACTCCATTCTGGGCAAAATAGTGAGACCCCAACTCAAAAAAAAAAAAAAAAAAAAAAAGATTTGGGGCTTAGACTTTAAAGTTGATGCTCTAATAAGTTCAGAGTTTTGGGAGCTACTAGGATGGAATCAATGCATTTTGTATGTGATAGGGACACATTTTGAGGGGCAGAATGCCATTATTTTAATGTATATCGTTCAAAGTTCAGATATTGCCAAAGTAATAGTATTAACAGGTCGGGCTTTTAAGAGGTAATTAGGCCATGAGGGCATTTCCCTCATAAGTGAAATTATGTGCCTTTGTAAAGAGTCTTGATGGGGGAGTTGGTTGCCCTTCTGCCTGTACCATGTGAGAATGTAGCAAGAGAGCCCTCATCAGTTGCTGGCACTCTAATCTTGGGTATTGTAACCTCCAAAACTGTGAGATATAAATTTCTGATCATTATGAATTATTTAGTCTCTCTTATACTGTTATAGCGTCACAGAATGGACCAAAGCAGCAATGAATGCATGCCTTTATTTGTGATTGGAAGCTATGAATTCTTCATGGTTAAAAATGCAGTGAAAAAAAAGAAAGAATCTGCCTGGGAAAAAGCATGAAATTAGGCCTTTAAAGGGAATGGCTCCCAATATTTCAGCTGAAGTGATCTGAAGGGCGATTTCAACCTTTTCATTTTATACATATGAACTCCATGCACCAAAAAGATTAAGTGATTCAGGCAGCATATCTTACAGAGCCATAACTAAAGTCTGCTAAAGAAAAGTTAATACTACTGGTTTAAAAAAGGACTCTTTCTCTTGTACCTCTGCTCGTATAATGGGTCATTCAAACTATCTTCTTGTATTAGCCAATGTTAGATGGAGTCCAGCTTTCTGTCTCAACCACAATTTTATGTGCTATAGATATAAATATATAAATGAATTCTATTTTAATCAGGTCTAAATTTTTTTTAAACAAAGACACCAATGAGATATGGACCTGTACATTAGCTTCTAATATATTTCCCATTATTCTTGCCCTCAAAAAGTCAAAGATGAAGCTGGAAAAATCCATTAGAGAAAAGTGGTTCAAAAAATTCTTTAAAATGAAGACATTACAATTATTGTCAATCTACTGCTGCAAAAGAATTGACCGGGTACATAAGAGTGTTCATAAAAACATACACAAGTGCAAACTCTAAATATTGTGTGATGGTAGACTTTGGAAGTGTTATAGTCACCCTGATGCTATAAGACAACCTCCAACCTCTCCTGATTAGGATGAATTTTCTGTAAACTGCTCTATTTAGTTAATCAACTACAATCAGTAGCAATTCTTTGTGTTCAGTTGACCAAATAAAGAAATATAAATTGCAGCCTTTATCAACTAGGGCCCAGTCAAGCAAACAAGTAGTTTAATAGAAGAAATTTAACATTGGGAACTAATTAAGAAAGAGAGTTGAAACATAAGTCAGAGGACAGTAGGGCAACTCAGAGATTAATAATAGCAGAAAGCCACTACCACCCCTCCCATCAGAGGGTCAAAGGGAAGAGGCTTTTTCCAGAGACCAAGAGCTGGCATCTCCAGGTAGTTGCTAAAACCACTTCAAGGGCAACCAGCCAGGAGCTGGAACCATGAAAGAGACAGTCACACAGAACATTGCCTAATGTACAGAGAGAAGGGAGAGAGAAATACTTTGGTTTGTCCCCTATTCTTGCCCTCAAATCTACCACTGATAATTATTGGCTGAAACTACCTTCAAGTCAAAGAGAAGTGTGGTTTATGAGTTCTTCTCTTGCATTCTAGGTACCTATTGCTGTATAACAAACTATCTAAATACAGTGTTGTAAAACCACAATCATTGCACTATGCTCACACAAAGGTGTGGCAGTTGTGGCTCATCTCTGCTCTATGATATATGGAGCCTCAGTGAGAATAACTCAAAAGGCTGGTGCTGGTGGATACTCTTCCAACATAACATCTGCATGCGCATATCTGTGCCTGCATTGGAATAACTAAGGAACAAGCACAGTAGGGTCTATCAACAGGAATACCTACATGTGGCTTCTACATCAGGGGTCCCCTACGCCTGGAGCCTGCAGACTGGTACTTGTCTGTGGCCTGTTAGGAACTGGGCTGCACAGCATGATGTGAGCAGCAAGAGAGAGAAGCTTGTCTTCTGTCGGATGAACTACAACATTAGATTCTCATAGGAGCAAGAACCCTATTGTGAACTGTGCATGTGAAAAATCTAGGTTGTGCACTACATATGAGAATCCAATGCCTGATGATCCCTCCAATCCCTGTCCATGGAAAAATTGTCTTCCACAAAATTAGTCCCTGTTGCCAAAAGTTTAGGGACCACTGTTCTATATCATTGCAGTTTCAGGTTGGTTAAATGTTGGTCATAGTATTTCAAGGAGCCAAGAGTGAATTTGTCAAGCATACAAGGCTGAGTCTACATGGTCTTTCATGATACACCAGACGAAGTGACTTGTGGTTTTACAGCCCTGTGTTTTTTTGTGATACAGAATCACCTTTGTTGAATTCTGTTAATTGAAGCCTACCTAGATTCATTGTAGTCTGTCTCCAAATCAGAATTTGAGAGAATGCTCAGCCGTGTTTTAAAACAAGCACTCCTAGGACAGAGAAAACCAAAACAAATAAAGTAGAACAAAACTTAAATAAGAATGCAAAGACTGAGGAAAAAAAAAGAAAAGAGTACAAATACATACATCAAGATGCATCCTGAATAATTGTCAAATTAGTAGCATAAACAATGAATATTTTGCAGTATCTGTTGGGAGAAATCATTGAAGACATGTAAATATGCCTTCCAAAAATCATTTTCCAGTGTTGTTAAAGACAAAGTAGAAAGTTATGGGGAAACCATTTATCTCCCCCAGACTTCAAAAGAGCATGTTGTGCACAAGTTAAGTACAAACCTATGTGAATTCTGAATTCTTGAGGGTCAGTCCTTATATTTATCTCATATATTTGCAATTGTATCTTCAGAAGTAGCAATCTGCACTAATAGCTTGACTTCCATCCTTAATAGGAAGTTATGTCCTCTTCCTTCAGATGTGCAGAACACAAACTGTTATTCAAACATACAGCTTTCTTGCTTTCTCCTACTCTTGATGCATATATTTTTTGTTCTTCCCTCCTCTTTTTCCTTCTCTCCTTCAATCAACTCACACCCTGCCTTGCAGACCTTTTAGTTTCTGACTTACTTTGTATTCTTAGCCTCAAATTCCAGTGGAACCTCTCAGCCTAAAGCAGTTATTACAGATTTTGTAGGATGTGGTGAGTCTAGCAGTCTTCAGTTACCACTTGTAGACCTCCAGACCTCTCTGTGGTGAGGGGAGGAGGACCCAGGCCATTCTCTGACTGGGACAGATGACTAAAGCAAAGCACATGACCCAAATTAGCAAAGGAAGGAGCAGGGACACATGGAAAGAATTTCCTTCAAACAAATAAAAGTTTTTTTGGACTCTTCTTTTATGATTCAACTCTTCTGTTGTTCATCTAGAAGTTGGAGTCATGGAAAGGGAAGGAACAGACGGTGAATGGATGACAAAAACTTAGAAACTGAAATTGATCGCCTCTGTGTGAATAAGATATAAAATTAGTGCATATTCAAGAGGCATTCACATAGGTGTATCAGGTAATGATATACAATTAGACAATCCCTGTGCCCTCTGTTCCATTTCGATTAGTACAAAAGCACTCATGACCACAAAGACTATATTTTATGTGCACATAGAAGGCTCTAGTGAGTATCCGTTTGTCCTCGGATTAACAACCACACAGAAATGTACCAATAAGCTTTGCTAGGAAGCAGCTTTTCATTCTGTTATACATGGAGGGAAACTGCCTTTTTAAGCCTGCTACTGAATACCACAGTGAATTAGGAGAGAATAAAGTCTGGTGTTAAAAGATGCCTTTAAATTTGGTAACATTTGACTGGCTTTAATTGTTGTGAATAATTATGAATTAAATTATTGGAAAGGGGGAAATGATTTCCAAGTAACCATGAATTATAAAGAAACTGGGCAAATTTCAGTCTACATTCAGCTGTCAGAAACACACCCTCCTAACACAGGGTAAAGGGCATAAATTCTAATTCTTTACAACTGAAGTCTTCTGCTTCTGTTCCAAAATTTTTTTCCACCCAATTCCTATGCCTTCATGCTCTATGGCTGGTTTCAGGGTTGGCAGTTCCCTGGGACCCAGTTTTCATAAGATCAGGTGAAATAAATGGGAAACAGTACCATGCTCTTCAACTCCTTAACTGTCTTTGAAAATATGCTATCCACGTTTTACACTTTTATTTCACTTTCTCTTCACAATGATAAACACACTTATTCAACTGCTCATTCCTTTTGAGTAAGGGTTTCCTTGAATAAAAGTCATCCATTTCATTTAACCTGAGGATGCATATTCTGTGCCTACTCTTCCTTTCTAGGTGGAATATCAGAAAGCTCCTGTATTGAGCCATGGCATGACCCACCATTTCCTCTGTGTAGCAATAAACAAGGATTGCAGATGTAGCTAAACAAATCAAGTGTGGGGCACCCCCAACCCTCACCATCAAACTGAGCAACAGAGATGCAACCGAATTCTAACAGAGAACCGTAAATGCCATGGAGAATGACCTCAGGAGGAGTTTTCATAATACATAAATTCAGACAAGTTTATTACAGCTGAGGACATTTACTTTATTTGACATTGTGGCACTGGTCCCTGAGGACAAATTAGACTCATAAATTCTGAGTGTCCAGAAAGCACGTGGTACTCTTCTGCCACAAGCTCACTTTATTTTTCTCTAAAACCTTACCTTTCAGAGCATGGTTTGTGGACTAGAGGCAACAACATTGCCTGATAGAAAAGACGTCGCTCTAGACTTAACTATTCAGCAAGATTTCCAGAAGATTCCATGATCTGTGTGCACATTAAAGTTGGTGAAGCCCTGACATAAGAGATTTTCTCCAAATCTGCTGCTGAGAGGTGAAACGTAAAGCAGTCCCCCACCTGCTGATTTAAAAAAGGGTCTGCTCACCTGTTAGAAGGCAAGCTGCAATCTGGAACAGACAGTATTACAAAAACCAAGACCCCTGTTAAGAATCACTTTGGAAATTCCCAAACTGTGAGTGGGATTAGTCCAGAAGCTGTGGTTACCAGGCAAGTCGAGGGCCCAAACCACCTCAGAAAGATTCCAAAAACACACTCTGTGTCACAGTTTCAAAACAAAGCTAGTAATATTTTAATCCCCTCACCACAAGGGCATGTCTAATATAGCTTGTCATGAGGCCAGTGACTTAGAGAAATGAATCTGGATTTTTTCGGTTCCATCAGCTCTTTGATATTGAAAAAAATAAGCTAAAATGTGTATCAAAATGGGTAAAAAAATGAGAGCAGTTCAAGCAGTTGCAGGCCTGCCTCCAGCACTAATGATAGTTCAAGATCATTCTATGGGTTTTTAATGTTAGGCTTTCCACATTGTTCACTTGATGATATCACCGCATGCTTTGAAAATCCTTTTAAAAATTACCATAACATTTATGGAAAAATAAACAGAGCTGAAAATTATCCTTTTCCAGCAGATTTTAGGGTTTTTAAACCCTGATTTCAGGTTTATAAGATACCACTCTTTTCCTTGTGACTTAGGATCAGAAATAGCAAAATTCTTCTCCAGAGACATTTTTCTATTTTACCTATAGCAGTTTTATATTAAGAAGTTAATGTTTGTGTCAAGGCCTGACTAGAGATAATGCACCAGGTAAATCAAGAACTCTAAAACAGTGGTGATGAGGAGGTTTGACACTTCCTAGTTTGGGTGCTTCCCATAAGCAACACAAGGACTTGGAAGAGGAGCTTTCATGGCCTTGCCTGAGTGTCTGCCCTGTGTGTAATGGGTTCTGAGGTTGTCTCACAAATGGAGCAATTGACTTGGCCTTACCTCCTTGGGTCTCCACTGTACCTTACTCTGGTCTGATTATTCTGGCATACATCTGCTCCTCACACTTAAGCGACAGTGTTTCTTTGACCACAAGTCGGGTGGGCTCCCCCTTTCATCTTACTGTCCCCCTTTATGGGAAGTGATTTTGGCTTCCCTTCTTCAAGGATTTACCATAATTTTTCTTTTTAGTATTAAGAAATGTTTTAACAACCAGTGGTTTGAGTTTCTCCACTCTCCAAAACAACCAACTCATTGCCTTCTGATTTAGGCTCTTGTTATTGAATTTGGCGCACTGTACTTCCATTCCACCCAAGGTGACCAGCTCATCATGCTTACCACTGAATGTCCTTCCTCCCAAGAAACTTCTCAGTCCCAGGCAAACCAGGACTGTCGGTCACTCTAAATACACCTCCCCTTTCATCACTGTCTTCTTCCATCTTTATCCCTAACTCCTACTCACAAGTACCCATACTCCATTCATACTGTGTTGGTTCTTGCTCTCTTTCTCTTCCTTCTTCTCTCCTTTCTCTCTTCATATTTTCCTTGTTCGTTTTCAATTTTTTTTTTTTTTTGCTAAATTATTTTCTATTCCTGAGAAACAGAGGGCAAGCAGATTAAAGAAAGAAAAAAAGTGTAAAACCATTAAAGGACTTTATGTGAACTATATTAATATAACCAGGAATAGGGTAGAGCCTGGAGTATGATTCAAGTTGTAAAGGAAGAACTAATATGTGCTCTTTCCAATCAAAGTGGCATATTTTGCACCAGATAAGAAATAAAAAATGTTGGTGGTGAGAGGGCTGATTTTTTTAAAAATAAGTATGATTTTTAAAAAATACCTCGGCTAGGATACTATTATATATGTTGTCACTCCAACTCCAGATAAGAAAAGTGAGATAGGTGCTTACACAATTTAATAGGTGTTTACACACAATGGGGACTTTGAGTTCCAGAAAAGTTAAGTAATTTGCAAATATTCTGATTGCCATCAAGCTAACAAGTGGCAGTCAAGATTTGGGAACTAGATGTTTTCAGGAATTACTACTTTTATTCCCAGAAAATAGAGGAAGGAAGACAAGAATGTGGAAAGTATTTGGTAAATTATCATATGGGTGCACCAGTTTCTTTAGAAAAGATGCTACAGGAGGAACTCATTTGTGAACCAGCAAGCAAAATGAAGGACTGGATTATGTGAAGCTAGGTCTGCACTGGTAGATTGGGGTGCAGTGGAATGAAAATGTCTTGCTCAGAAGAGTAGACATCTCCTGGACTGAGAACTGTGAGGTAAAAAGAACATCCTGGGTCCTAAGTCTCAAGAGCATCATTGATATTTATTGCCAACATCCTTCCATGCAGGGCAGGGAAAAGAAAAGTGAGATGTAACATCTTTTATTTTCCAGATACCTTGAAAAAGATATAAAAAGAAGAAGCCATTGATGTGAATCTGTTAGATCTATTGGAGTTTGGCAAGTCAGATACATCTCTGGAGAAGTAATTAAACATCACACTATATATTTAACATTAATAAGAAAGACATTTGTGAAAATGTTACAGATTGGCTATGGCCATTTGGAATGAGTGAAAAGATTAATGACTATGGTTTGAATGTGTCCTCCAATTCAGGTGTTGAAATTTAATGGCTAGTATGATGGTATTTAAAAGTGAGGGCTTTAAGAGGTGATTAGGTCATATGGTTCCTCTCCTTGTGAATGGGATTAAGAACCTTGTAAAAGAGACTTCTCACAGTGTTCTGTTCACTATTCTACCACTCTTCTGCCATGTGATAACATAGTCTTCCTCTTCTCTGAAAGAAGCAGCAATAAGGCAACTTCTTGGAAGAAGAGACCACCTCTTACCAGACAATCTAACCAGCCAGCTCCTTATCTTGAACTTCCCAGCTTCCAAAACTGTGAAAACAGTTTATCTTCCTTGTAAATTACCCAGCCTACAATATTTTGTTACAGTAGCACAAACTAAGACAGCAAATAATTGAGGGAAAAGTCTATTTCAAATTTGCAAATGTATTAAGGTGCATTCTAAAACCCAAATGAGATATACCAAATTTGTATAGCAGAATTTCTCATTGCCTTTGCCTTAAGGAATCTATTTTTTTAATATATAAATATTCTGATAATGAGTATATATTTGTTGAGCTTCTTTGCTCTCTGATTTAGACCAAGATATGGAGCTAGAAGGGGTGTGACACAGAAGTGTAAAATATGAATTTCACAATCTCATTAAGAAATCAGAACATACTAAAGAAATCAACAGAGAACAGGGAAATACATATAGAACCTATACATCCTACTCTGGAAGTTGGATCCTCAGATAGAGAAAAGAGAAGATGGATATAGCAGTCTTAAGGATGTTGGTATTTGAAGAGAATAAATAGTATTTTCCAAAATATTGTAGACAAATACTTAACAATATTGTTTGAACTATTATAAAAACATAATAATAATAAAATTTAAGTTTTTATTATCTGCCAAGACCTGTGCCAAGGGTTTCAAATACATTATTTAATTTGCCCTTCCCAATAGTCCTAGACAAGAATGTCATTATATTCCCACCTTTAGGGAGAGGAAATGTAGTAATGGATGAGTTAATAATTGAGCAATAGGGGCTAATTTATCCAAGACTAACCTTTGCTGCCCGGCTTCTCAAAAAGGGAACTTTCCTTTTGTGATGATCTATGGGAAGCTTGCTATATAGTCAGTGGTTAAGCCCATCAACGCTGGGTAACAACAAGGCTTGGACCTCAATTCATCCTCCCACTACCCTCAATCTTGCCAGAAGAAAATTTTGTGCTTTGTCATCCAAGAACACCAACGTTGTGGCTAGCTCATTAATAAGATTACCCATCTGCTAGCTCCCATGTGATCCAGCTTCAACTACAGGTCATGAAATCCCAATTATGCCAGAACAGGAGATTGTGTTTCTCTCCACCCCCAGACACAAGTCCTGAGGTGGTAGGAGACAATAGGGTGTGTTTCTGCCACACTGTTTCATTATCATATCCTGGTCACTTATCACACCAGGGAAAGGCCAGTATTTCCCTAACGAAGTAGCTCCAGAGCTCCATAACCCAGAGGTCAGAATCCCTCTGGTAAAGTCAGAAGTCAGACCCTGCCAAGTCTTAGATCGCTGTTCCAACACGATGAGGGCACTAGGGGATGTGGACACCTGCCACTGATCCTGGGGCAAAGTTTCCCCAATGAGCACTGCTCCTGCAGGCCTGTGTGTGCGTAATGCTTAGCCTTGTCTGTGTCACTGCTTGCCCTTGTCTGCAAATACTCAACAATATTGTTTGAACTATTATGAAAACATATTAATAATATTTTGTTATTTTACTTTATTACCCAAGATTCCACTCTTAGTAATGTCAGACCAAGAGACAAGGCTTTCAAGTTCATGGTGGTTGAATGAATTAATAAATGTAATCCAAATTGTAGTGATTACTGAGTTAATAATAGATGACCATTGAGTTGATTTCATTGACTTTTTTTGCATAAACCTAAGATATTTTAATTATAAATCTTGAATTCAATTTTCAATAAGAATCTGTGATTTCAATGTCCAAAAACCATTAAAAAATGCAATCATGTGTGGAGTTGAAGGTTAAGATTATTTATACTTTTAAAAACATAATCAGACCAAAAAAATTTCAATTTAATACCACAATTATATAGGGGGAACATTCCCCATGGTATCAATACTGCTGAACATGTGGACATTATAACCAGGTAGACCTGCCTCCATAAAATTTATAATCTATTGGCAGTTCTTAGATGGTAAACAAGTGGTTCTAATCCAGGGTCATCTGTGCTTAGACAGAAGTGGTCCTTCTTGCTTTGGGGACAAAGAAAGAGTTTAGTTCAGGCTTGGAAGGTTGTAAAGAGCGGGTGAAAATATCAGGGATTCTTCATTTAGTATCATGTACTTGGATTAAGAAAAATATCACATGTTTGTTTCCAGTAACTCTAACTGAAGCTTAGCATTTCCTTCTGCAATGATTGTAGGCAGCAAACCACAATAGCATTAACAGAATCTGTAATCACAGAATAGAAAACATATATGTTTTTGTATTATATTACAACTACAAGCAATATCTCTAAATATCTCTTATGCTTATCTTCACTTCAAAATTACAGAACTTATTCAACTCACTACTATATTTTGTCACTTAAAACATCAGTACAGAAACACATATATCAAATTGTATTTCCTCTAATAGTTTGATAGGTATATTTCAAGAGGACTGGTTCTCTTTGTTTAGAGATTTTATCTTTTCCATTTAAAACATTTAACTGGGGAAGGGTCAATTGGCATGACTAGATGCCAGATGGGTTTGTGGTACCAGGAAAGGAGGAACCCTTGAGAGCAGTTGGTAGATGTTTGTAGGGTTGCAGGTTCCATGGCGCTGCAAGTAGAGGTGGGGAGAGGGAGGTTGACTATCAGGAGCAAATGAATGATGCACTTGGCAGAGGGAACAGCATATGCAACACTGGAGCAACAAGCAATGGGAAAGGAAGACAAATTTTCCGAATTTCTGGATCCACAGCGGAGAAAGCATGGACAGAAGTGATGCAGTTAAGAAAGATAAGCAAGGAATGGGTACTGCAAGGTCTGGAATGGCATGCAAAGGAAGATACTTAAGATGCTCTGTGGTAATCAAAAGTTTCCAAGTAAAATTTTCAAAATATTCATTCCTCGGTTTGAAAACTTACTCTTCCCAAATCATTTTTCTTTCTCAATCTTATTTCTTCAATATTTGAAATGGTCTTGTCTCATGGAGTCACAAATTTCCTTATACTACATACAGATTGGCAGAGACAATGTAGTAGACAAGCGGTTTTTTCCCGCAATTTATCTAATCATTCTCATGCGCAAATGTCAATTAAACTGAGCCCGCGGGTTCGAGACCCGCCTGGACAACTTGGCGAGACCTCATCTCTACAATAAATCAAAAAATTAGCCGGGCGTGGTAGCGCACGCCTATAGTTCCGGCTACTTGGGAGGCTGAGGCGGTAAGATCGCCTGAGCCCAGCAGGTCGAGGCTGCAGTGGCCGGGAGCGGCCACTGCACTCCAGTCTGGGCGACAGAGTGAGACTCCAACTCAAAAAAAAAAAAAAGTTACATAAAGAAATATCTCCTTTTCCTTTAATTTTGCAGCTGCGCCTGTCTATTCAGCCTTTCTGTGTTCCATCTCCTCCCCACAATGGAGAGGCCCCTGGGTCGTATGGTAACATAATGGTATATATGAGTGTTGGGGGGCAAAGGTCTTGTGATGCAATCTCAATATCCATTACCCACAATAGCAATGAGGTCCTGTATCTGCTTTATCATTGCTTTCCTGGCCAGCATCACTGTGGTTTTTCACTGCTACTGATCCTGTAATTTGCTTTCTCTAGTATTAGTCAAGGAATGGTGTCCCTTCTTGCAGAGTTAAGTCCCCTTGACTCTTTCCCTACAATATGTATGGCCATGGCTCCTGCCCAAAGTCAGGATCAATCCCGAAACCCTCAGCTACAGAAGTCTCTGTGCCTACACCATGACATTTCCCTCTCCAGATGTCATTGACAATGGTTTCCACTCCACAATGGGGCAAATGAGAAGCTACAGTTGCCACCACATCAGGTGTGATCATATACATACACACAGCAGATCACATTGTTAATTAACCATAGTCATCTCTTCTTCCTTGGGAGATTGTTAGAGGAAATGTCTTCCCAATAACTCAAAAAGGAAAGAAAGTATCTGCACCTGTATTCTTCTTTCCCTTAACTGAGAAAAACACCCTGCAAGATTTGAGATAGGAATTCAAAGGCACTGTACAAATTTAACCTGCTGCCTTCCATTCTTATAGGTTCTCTTCTTCTTCCCACAATCCTTGCAAGCTATGGCTGGCACTTCCCCTATGTCATAACCTCCTTCCTCCTCACTAAACCTCAAGGTTTAGCCTACAAAGTGAAACAACCTATGATTCAGGTCAAACAGGCATGAATCTTGGTACAGAATAGCCAGACGACCTTGGAAATAGGAACATTAGAGGATGAAAGTCCATCAGTTAATACTCTAAAAATAATAATCCCAGATCATCATTTTTTTTTCTTTTTTGAAAATCATTTATTTCAGTGTGATATTCAGAATGGCCTTAGACTGTACTCATTCTCAATGGCCTATGGAGCAGAGATTCTCAAACTTATTTATGTGTCATCTTGGATGAAAATTCCTGCAGGAGCCATTGGTTTAATGTGCTAATTTAATGAGGGGATGGAATTTAAGCAGGCTGACTCTTAAACTTATACACTGCCACTCTTGGGCAAACTCATAGCCCATTTATTGAAAGAGTTCTCTCCCCCTCATCTCTCCTATTTCTTTTTTTCCTCTGTCATCTTTTTCTTTATTTATATTTCTTTTTTTCCCTCCTTAACCCACACTTAACCCTCTAGCTGCCCCCTGGTCCTTGTCCACACTGAAAGCCTGGTTCTAGAAAACAATACTTCAGCTAAAATCCAACTAAAATGCATTACATGTGGTAATACAAAAAAATTGTTAGAACAATTATGCTTTTTAAAATATGACTCCTATTCAATTCCTTAGTTCCCTTGTCTTTGTGCTTCAGGCTAAATATTACTCAGATTTCTGCAAGGACGGGTGCTTTTTCACCAATTATCTAAAAAGCCCAGAGAATGGTACTTACATCAAAGCCAGGTCTAATGACAAAGGACACCTGGCCACGGCAAACACAAGCATCTCTCAACTCTTTGCTCCATTTGGTAAAAAGCTATTTCCAACTCAGTCACAACATAACAAAAGGCTAATTGATGGGAGCATTTTTTCCATCTTTCAAAAAATAAATTGAGCCAACCCCACAAGCTCATCCAGAGGAATTAATTAGGGAATAGGAAATCTCCAAAGCCATCCTTAAATTAAGATTGAACAAAGCCCAGGGAACAGATGGCTTTTCATCTGAATTCTTTAAAACCTTTAGCACTCTGCTAATTCCCCTATAGGAATGAAAAAAAAATGCTAAACGATTTTGAGCAAACCATTTCACCAGGTGTTTAGTTCCCCTAAGGTTCTTTTTGCTCTAGGAAAAAAAGAGAAGGGGAAAAAAAAGTATCCTCTCTACTGATATTATTATAATTTCATTTGTGCATGTGTGTTCTTTCCCTAGGGCTCATTCTAAACTTACCCTGCATTTCTGACTACCAAGCTGGGGAAGTGATTCCCTTAATTGGCACAGCTGATCATGGACAACTGCTCAGAGCACAAGGACTATGTCATCAAACACAAAACAAAGTGGGGAATGAGATCATTGTTCAAGCAAAATAGAAAAATGGGAAGCAATTTCATTACTGTGTTTCAAATATCTAGATATTTCTGGGGCAAGGGAAAAAGAAGGTGGATTGTGTTATCCTAATAGTTGAGTACATATTTTCTTCCTATACAGATTTGACATGTAGAACAAAATGAAGGAGAGAGACATTGCCTAATTTGCATAGTTAACGAGAAGCTGTTCTAACTAGACACCAGGAAGGATGAACTGCTGGAATTTATACTTTATCTATATCAAGGATATCTAAATACTCCCTCTCAGAATAATTTGATAAAAATTTTTAAAACAACTTTTCTTTCTGTAAATTGAAAGATATATCTATCATGTACAACAATATGTTTTGGAATATATACACACATATATATATATATACAGATACACAAACATTGTGGAATAGCTAAATTAAACTAATTACCATGTGCATTATCTTACATAGTTGTTATTTTTGTGATAAGAACACTTAAAATCTACTCCCTTAGTGTTATTCAAGAATACAATACATTGTTATTATCTATAGTTACCATGTCATACAATTGATCTCTTAAACTTATTCCTCCTATTTAACTGAAGTTTTGTATCTTTTGACCAACATGGCCCAAAACCCCACCCCTTTTGCTGCCCCAGCCTCTGGTAATCACCATTTTACTCTCTGCTTCTATGAAATCAACTTTTTTTGACTCCGTATGTGAGCAAGATCTCGCAATATTTGTTTTTTTACATTTGGTCTATTTTATTTAATATAATGTCTTCTAGGTTCACCCATGTTGCCATGCACGACAGGATTTTCTTCATTTTTATGAATCCATGGTATTCCATTGTGTATATATATCACACTTTCTTTATCCAGTCATCTTTTGATAGACACTTAGGCTGATTCTGTATCTTGGCTATTGTGAGTAATGCTGCATTAAACATGGAGGTACAGATAATTTTTCAACAGACTAATTTATTTTCCTTTGGATGTATATTCAATAGAGAGATTGTTAGATAATATGGTAATTTTATTTTTAATTTTCTAGGAATCTCCATATTGTTTTCCATAATGGCTGTATTAATTTATATTCCCACCAACATTGTGCAAGGGTTCCCCTTGCTCATTCCTGGCCAATACTTGTTATCTTTTATATAATAGTCAATCTAACAGATATGAGATGATATCTCATTGTGGTGTTTATTTTCATGTCCCTGATAATTAGTGATATTGAGCATTTTTTCCTACTTACCTTAAAACAGTTTTTTATTTATGATACATTTTGACTCAGATTTTAGAATGAATAATTTTAATTGGGATTCTGATATCCCTCTAGAATATTAGAACATTCTGATATAAGTTTCTTTGTTTTTAACAATTTCCTTTAAACATTGTTTGTGCCCATAGACCAAACCATGCAAAGGAAAGGTCTAACGGACCAAGGAATCTCTAAGTTAGCACCATTCTCTTCTGTGTAAATTCTGATACATGCAGTGATTTGTTCTGGGGTGCAAGTAATGCAGGGAAGCTGAAACCCTAGAGTAAAGCGCCTAAAGTCGTTAGCAAAATGGAAAAGGGGATTTTGATTTCTAATGCTTAGCCTCAGCTCCAAGCCACTCTACAAGCTGATCCAAAGACTCAATCCTTCTTTGGTTACAACTGTCTGGGTCACTTCCATCTTGTTTGCCAACCACCTGTCCATCATAATGGGTATAATAGTCCTTGTCTCCATGGTTCACAACTTGGTACAGAATTTTCTCAGTCAACTCTACCTTGGACAAAACTTTGAAACTTGTGGAAGTGGAGATTATGCTAAAGTTAAATAAATGAATACAGTTTTGCATACACACCACTAATTTATTTATTTATTTATTATTTTTTTTTTTTTGAGTTGGAGTCTCACTCTGTCACCCGGACTGGAGTGCAGTGGCCGCTTCTGGGCACTGCAGCCTCCACCTGCTGGGCTCCAGCGATCCTTCCGCCTCAGCCTTCCAAGTAGCTGGAACTACAGGCGCGCACTACCACGCCTGGCTAATTTTTTGATTTATTGTAGAGATGGGGGT
>CAUYQG010056799.1:0-11022 GCA_963574415.1 Tarsius wallacei | reverse complement strand
GGTGGCTCAGCCTGTAATCCCGTGCCTTTGGGAGGCTGAGGTGAGTGGATTGCCTGAGCCTGCGGGTTCGAGACCCACCTGGGCAACTTGGCGAGACCTCATCTCTACAATAAATCAAAAAATTATCCGGGTGTGGTAGCACACTCCTGTAGTTCCAGCTACTTGGAAGGCTAAGGTGGAAGGATCGCCGGAGCCCAGCAGGTCAAGGCTGCGGTGGCCGGGAGCGGCCACTGCACTCCAGTCTGGGCGACAGAGTGAGACTGCAACTCAAAAAAAGATAAATAAATAGTAGTAGGTAAGATCTTTATTCAGCTGTGCTAAGGCAATTCAGGGCCAGCATAAGAACTGCTGGGAAACAGCACCCAGAGAGACAGACACACACTCAGGGACCTGACACTGACGAGGCGCTCCAGCTACAATTCTTCTGGAGAGTACTAAAAACATATGAGTGTTTATGTTAGCCTTCTTTTTACTGTGAAGACAAGCACACGCGGAAAATGCGCAAAAACAAGATGTGCAGCTCAAAGACTTGTCACAAAGGGAAACACTCATGTAACCACCACCAAGACAAGAAACAGAGCTTGCCAGAACCCAAAAGTGACCTTCAAGACCTTGCTAAATACTACCCTCTCCCTGTCCCAGAGGGCAAGCACATTCCTAACGTTTGCCCTGAGAATGCATCCTTAGACACTGTGGTTTTGCTTTGCCTTTTAAGATGTTATTTAAAGGGATCATGCAGTCTATATTCTGTGCCGAGCTGCTTTTGCTGCACTTTGTGAAATGTACCCATGGAATTACATGTGGCTGTTGGTTCACTGATCTTCACTGATACATACTATTCTGCTGTACAAATACATGACATCTTATGACATTTTATCCACCAAATCTTGGTGAACGTTTGTGTTCCTTCCAGGTGGTAGTTATTACGAATGGTGCTGCTACAAACGTTCTGAGAATGTCTTTTGTTTGCATTTCTCCTAAGTGTATCTTAAGAAGTAAACTGCTGGGTCCAAGTCTGCAAATCAGAAACTGTGCAGAGTCGAGCAGTTTCCCAAAGTGGCTGGGCCAGTTCTGGGTCCACCAGCTACACACACAGGAACGCCCACTGCCCCAAGTCTGGACCATACATGACAGGGACGGCACACCTCCCCCAGGTGTCCTCTCTCGTCTGTAACAAGTGATATTGCGCACCTTTTCAAAGGCCTGTTGTGTTTTAACTCTGCTTATTTTAAACCCAAAAAGACACTGGTTACGTTTTATTTTATTTTATTTATTTATTTTGAGTTGGAGTCTCACTCCTTCGGCCCTGGATGGAGTGCAGAGGCACGCACGCTCACGGCCACCCCAGCATCAACCTGCTGGGTTCTGGCGATCCTTCCGCCTCAGCCTTCTGAGTAGCTGGAATTACAGACGCATGCTACCATGCCTGGCTAGTTTTTATTTTATTGTAGAGACAGGTCTCACCAAGTTGCCCGGACTGGTCTCGAACCCGCAGGCTCAGGCAATCCAATCGCCCTGGCCTCTCAAAGTGCTGGGATTACAGGCTGAGCCACCGAGCCCAGCCTGGTGTTGTTTTATTACAGCCTATTGTTATTTGGATTTCTCTGCACAGTCATATTTATGGTTACATCCCTAAACTCCCATGTAGGATACATTTTCTCCTATCTAAATAACACCATTTATTATTTTCTTTGGCTAAAGTCTACTGGCATTAAAATTTCCACATCAGTTTATCTGAAGATGTCTTTACTGTACCCTCATACTTGAAGAATTTTTTTGGGGGGGTATAAACCCTAGGTGGACAGTTATTTTCTCTCCACACATTAAAGATGCCATTCTATTGCCTTCTGGCTTCTGCTGTTTCTGCTGAAAAGTCAGCCATTGGTCTAATTATAGCTCCTAAGAAAGACACTTGTCCTTTACCCCCCTCTGGTTACTTTTAGATTTTCTGTTTCTGTTTTCATCAGCTTTACAATATGCCTAGGTATAAATTTCTGTTTATCGATCCTTCCCAAAGGATTTCTTGACTTTGTAGATAGAGGCTATTTATCAGTGTTACAGAGTTCTCGGCCATTTTCCATTCAAAGGCCGCCAGTCTCACTTTAGTTCTCAACTACTTCTGAGATTCTAGTGACAAGTATTTAAAAGCCTCTCGCCATATCCTTTATGTCTCACCTCAATTTTCCATCCGTTTCCTCTCTGTATTTTATTTTACATATTGTCTTTCAGCTTTTTCAGTGTGTTTATTCTCTTTCTGGTTGCATCTAATTTGCTGTAAACCTACCCAATGAGTTGTTCATCTGGGTTTCTACAATTTGCAGTTCTAGAATTTCCATTTGGTTCTCCTTTGTACTCCCCCTACTTCCCTTGAATTCGTGTCTTTCCTCGTAAATAGCAAATACAGTAATTAAAGTCTCTTTCTATAATGCCAATCTGTTAAGCTTCTAATATGTTTTTTCTACGGTTATTGTTTCCCTAGTTTTTGCTAATATTTTCTTTCCTCAAGCATTTGTTTGCAGTAAGTCCTCACTTAACATCACAGATAGGTTCTCAGAAACTTCTTTACTATTAAAAGAAAAGTCTCTGCTATCTTCTAACTTCACCAATGCCTCCAATGAGACTTCTTCATCCTTTAACTCGCTTTCCTAGTCTCCTTCGGCAGGAAGTCTATCCCAGGCTCACCATTGCAGGAAGCTCCTGGCCTGTGTTTCATCTTAATAAACCATTCCCGTTTCTCCTCACACCCTACCCACATCTTCATTTATGAATTGAGTCTACGATTGCTTTAGTTTTATCCAATAAGACAATCTATTCTCTATTTTTTTAATTCTTTAACTAATTTTTACTATCTTACTTTTAAAATAATGAATAAGAAACACTCATAAAAGTAAAAGAAAAGGTCATCCTTAATTCTATCACTTTTATTTTAGTTATAAAAAGGTCCACCCCATAGTAACTCTTGCTGTAGTATTATGTTTTATAAAACAAACTGCATCCAGAATGGTGTAATACCCCTTTAAATATATATAAACTTATTGATACTTAGTATAAAATCACAAAAATAATAGTTCTTGTACTCCTACAACTAATAAATGATGAGATTTCTTTAAGCACTTTTTGGTTAGAATAGCATTATATCCCTTCAATAAACTAAAAGTGAACTCCTGACTATCTAGGACACTGATCAAAATAAAATACATGAAAGTTTCAATTATTTTCTTTGCTACATAATAAGAATATAGTTTATATAACTGCTCAACTTCAAAACACAAAGTGGCCCCTCCCAATGAATGTTCTCCTTTAAGGGGAGAAATATAAAGTTTTCATGATACTGTAGTGCTTTAGAAAAATCAGTTGGTCCAAATTATTGCATCTAACAAGATTCTCCACTCTTTCTGGCAACATTTCTGGCAGGATAAAAAGGTGAACTACCTTACAGAAAAGTCCAAACAAGGTCCTCTGTCTCCACCTTTCATGTGCTTTCCATAAGCAGAGCTGGTTTTCAGGTGACTGCAGCTTTCAACACTTTAAGCCACAAATGAAAGGCCTAATTCTTGGACAACTGGCACAGTGACTACTTTTACCATATATTAACACAGTGTTCCCCTTCTGCACTGTAGACAGTCTACACACAGTCGAGTATGTGTTAAGTCGCCAGGCTCTTCACTATCACATACTGCGATTTTCCACAGGGCAAGGAAATGTGTGTACCTGAAAACATACACCTTTGCAAATGTCAAAAAAAAAAAAAACACACATACTTTTTTTATACTCCGCTAAAGATCATACATATTTAGCAATACATGCATCCCGGTCTGTATATTTTGAAACAGTTTTATGTTGTTAGAATTAATGCATTCTCTATGGAAATAAATGATCTTTTTTAGAGCATCCGATCTGTATAAATCTTTATAAATGCACATATAAATATATTTTCAAAATGAATACTGAAGAGAATAAAAACAATTCATACCTAGACACATTATAATAAAATTGCAGAGCATAGAGAAAAACAGAAGACTATCTTTCAAAAGGTAGATCACCTAACAAAGAAATGACAATTAGGTCCAAAACAGGCTTCAACAGAAACAACAATGGAGGCCAAAAGTCTGTGAAAATATCTTTAAAGGAAATGCTGTTATTCAGGGCACTCCGATTGTGCCACATGTTCACACAGTTACGAGATAAAATGCATCACAGAGTACTTCTAAGGAACACTTCAGAAGGAAAATGACCCTAGAAAGCACATCTAAGTTGCAAGAAGGAAAGGTAAGCAAATAAACTGGCAAAGTGGCAGCAAGTCTAAACATCGATAAAACAGTGATGACATCTCGGGCTTTCTACAGATGGCAGCATGTGTAGTAGAAGAACAGGAGGCTGGTCCTGGCATGAGATGTTCACCTCACTCTGCAGGAGGCTGGTCTTGGTAGGTGATGCTCACCTCTCTCCGCGGGAGGCTGGTCCTGGAATGAGATGCTCCCTCCTTCCACAGGAAGCTGGTCCTGATAGGAGAGGCTCACCTCTCTCTGTAGGAGGCTGATCCTGGCAAGAGATGTTCACCTCCCTCCACAGGAGGCTGGTCCTGGCTCATTCTGGCATGAGATCAACCCTGAGTCCTGGCCCCCTTGTTTCCCTCTTTTGCTCACAGAGCTCAGGAAGGAGAGTCCACTCTGACAGCCTCAGACGGTGGGCCTCATGTGGACAGGAAACAGTCTACACTGGGCAGTACCACTTCAACCTGCCACCTGAAGGAGGGGTGTGTTTCTTTTTTTTTGAGTTGGAGTCTCACTCTGTCACCCAGTGGAGTGCAGTGGCCGCTTCCGGCCACTGCAGCCTCGACCTACTGGGCTCCGGCGATCCTTCCGCCTCAGCCTTCCAAGTAGCTGGAACTACAGGTGTGTGCTACCACGCCCGGCTAATTTTTGATTTATTGTAGAGATGAGGTCCTCCCAAGTTGCCCAGGCGGGTCTTGAACCCACGGGCTCAGGCAATCCACTCACCTCAGCCTCCCAAAGCGCAGGATTACAGGCTGAGTCACCGAGCCTGGCTAAGATGTGCTTCTTTTTAAAGAATAATTTAAAATGATTAAAAGTCTGCACTTACAGTCAGCTTATAATTATTATTTGGGTGTACAGCACAGTGACAATCGTCTGAACCCCTGACAACACAACAGTAGTAAACACCCACCTTCAGAAACCAAAGCACCCATTATTTCCAAGTCTGTAACTTCCTCTTTCTACAGAAATAGCATCAACATTGTACCCAGCAACTTTCTGACAAGTGGAGAGACAGTAAATGACAAAATGAAAACCTAACCTCTCTGCATTCTTCAGACTGGCTGCTGCCATCAGACACTAAACTTTGTAAAGCTTAATAAATTCACTGTTCTAAATGCCGAGGCAGTCTTCAATAAAATAAACTTTGAAAAGCCAATGATTTTGAGCAGGCAAGCAATTAGAACTCTATAGACAAAAGTCGAAGACACAGCAGTCTGTGTCTAGATAGTAAGGTGTGTTCTCTTGAACACTGTACGGGAAAGAAGTCTTTTGGGAAAAAACGGTCTATGGTAGGCTGGGTAGGGCTCTGAGAAGCGTGCAGTAAGGAAACCTGTTTATCCCAAAATTATCTGAGCAAATGCCCCACAGAAAACACCTAAGGAAACGCTGTTATTCAGGGCACTCCGATTGCACCATGTGTTCATGCAGTCACGAGACAAAATGCATCACCAAGTGCTAACTGACAACTCGAAGCACTCTGCTGTCTGCAGTTTCTGCATGTAAAGACATCCTGGAGTTGTTTTCTAATTGCTCAACGATCCCTGCCAGAAATAAGGATTACCTTCTCCAAGTGTGTAGGATATTCAAATGATATAAGAGGATGCCAGCTGCTTTGCCTGTTTGATTGAGGATACACCGAAGCTGGTATATAAAGACACTTGCTCAATGAATGACTGGATGATCCCCCATTTGTGTCTTCATTCTAGTCAAGAGACAACTCTTCTGACCTGCTCTTTCCAGACTCCCCAAGAGAGACGAGAGGTCTGTGATTCCATGAAATCACATGCTGGGAAGTACGCTACAGAAGGAGGAACAGAGAGAGACCTTGGTGCCAGCAGGGTTTTAAGGTTTGGCTGCACTCCTTACTAGTGTTGTGACCTTGAGTGGCTACTTTTTTGAAATGGGCATTAAAACCTTTCATCCCACAAGACCACTGGGAAGAAAGGACCTGGCATAATCTTGGTACGAAGAAGACATTCAAAAGACAACTGTCATCTCCCTTCTTCTCTCCCTCCCTCCAACTGACGTCAGCCTAATTTAAACTCCCAGGAAGAAGGAGCCCACAGAACAAGTGAACGTCACGGTCGACTACTCAGGCAATGAGGGACACCAAACATCACACGGAACACGGAAGCACAGAGTTGAGCGTCTGAGGACCAGAAGGTTACTTCCTGGGTGCTTGCCTAATGGTCCTGAGGGCTGTGGGTTCTTTTAATGTTGAGGTATATACATCTTCTTTTAATCAATCCAATTCAATGAAACTTCAAACACTAATTTCATCCATCACCCTATTCCATCACCCTAAAAAATCAAAACAGCATATTTCTATGACAAAATAAACAGAACATCTCTTTTTTCCAACACCCCTCAAACAGGAAAAAACCTCCCAAAGTAAACCAAGTCTACTGTTCCATACGTACTGCAAACATTTAGAGTATGAGGTTGAGTAACTTACTACACAGCTAATTTACACAAATAGTGCTGAATCCCACCTGGCTATCAGGTATCAGTTCTCCCATTTGAAGAATCGGAGCTCTTATTTAACTCATTTCTGACGTTTGAAGAAACGTCTCATATTAGGAAGCTGTCTTGCTGATCCAAAGGCCTTTGAAAAGGGCTGAAACATCATTCTCTGTGTCACTCGATCATTGGTAAACTAAGGGATGGAAGGAACCACATGCTACGATGGCGATTTACCAGCAACACGGACTTACCCCATGTGCTGAGAGAGCTTTAAGGGAGGCCAGGGAAACAGCATCATTAAATTGCTTTTTCCGTTCCAGCACATTCAGGGTTTCACAATGTTGACGTCTGTTTTGAAACCAGACTCATTTAGTACATAGGATTTCTTTATTGGCAAGAGCTGCATGGAAGTTAGGCTAGCTTTTTTATACACACTTTTTGTGTTAAGGTATCAGAGGACCTACGAGTTGGGTCAAAATTAACACCACATGTGTGTGTCCTCAGAGACACAAATGGCTTATCAGATTTCTATCATAAAAGACAGACTTATATTTTTGTAATCCCATGGATAAGGCAGTGATAAGCATGGCAAGCTCTCCCAAGTGCTATCTTTTTTATATTAGCAACTAGCTTTGTAAAATTAAGATCAAATCAACCAAAAATGCAGGCGAATTTCCAGGCATGTCACCGCACTGCCCTACACTCAGCACCGAGCACATCTCGCTGGATGATTCTGAGTCTGGTCTCACTGCAGCATTGACAAACACTCAGCTATCGGAAAACCTTCGGCATGTTTTTTCAAGCTGAAAAGAACCCAGCAACATCAGCGGACTCATTCATTTCCCTTTCTTAAAATTTGCCGACATACCATACTGACACCATGAGTTTTTCTGACTCAGGGAAAGGGAACCCCAGAAACAACTGGAGAGTTTCACAGACACACACAAAACCCAAATCCTGCTGTGAGAAAACAAGCAAGCATCCAAAGAAGACTCCAAATCCTGGGCAAAACGGACTCTAAGAAAGCAATGTTGGCTCATCCGGGACAGTCACGCTCAGTTAGGCTTAGAGTTTGGGGCCTTTTACAGCCAGTTCTTTCCTTCCCTGCCAACACTGCAAAGACAACGCAGCACGTAAAACAACTCTCTCAAGATCAATAACTAAAGAACTTAGAATAGAGGTGCTAGAAAGGACCCCCTGAATATGAGAACACTTCAAGAGAACATTAAGAAAATATGACAGGACCTGGGCAATCTTCCCTGCTACAAATGACAGCACCTCCAAATAGTTGCAGGCGAAACCTCTGCATGCCACACACACGTTTTTGAGACAGATGGTTGAGGTTCCACCAGATTCACGCCCCTTGCAGTAATTCAGCCATCTGCCTTACCCAAGGGTCTGTCCACACTGCCCTGGAGCCCAATGTCCATCCAACAACTCACTCTAAGTAAATGAAGTCAACAGAAATGTGAGGCCAGAGCTTACTACGTGCAGTGCTCATCACCAGTGCTCCAGAGAAGATGCTCAGAAAATCCCCGCCCTGAGCTCGCAGGACCCCTGGGTGTGTCAGAGGCCTAGCCTTTATAGAGTCAGTCACGCCAGAAGACGCCTTGGGAGACGCGAGGAAGTCACCCTAGTACTGCATTCATTTTACCCGCCGGAACCAAGGAGCCAACAAGACCAGAGACAAAGCGAACGGAGGAGCTGTTTCTAAAAAGGAATGAGAGCTGCTCGCTTCCATCACTAAACCCAGATTCCTACACTGTAAGACAAGTCTCAACAGTACACCAAAACCTCTCAGGACTGGTCTCTGGCTTCTGAATCAACAGCATCCCAAGAGAAGCGCGAGGCCTGGACCTCTGTCCACAGCATGGTTGGCTCTGCAGTGGCCTTCCTCTGGGTCTAGCTGCTGCGATCTTCGCTGTGAAGATGAACCCAGCTGGAGGACACGACTGGGCCGGGACCAACATGCCTACATCCATGGAGGACACTTGTTTAGAAAGCCCCCTTTTTTCTAAACTCCTCGCTGCTATGTCAAAACCCCAAGGCTCAGCGGAGGACAGGAGGCAGGGTTGTTTACACAGGTGCCACTTTCCAAAAGGCCCTCCCAAGAGCAGCCTCTCCAGCAGAGCGGGACAGTGCAGATCACAGGCCTAAGGACGCCACAGCGGGTGTCAGTAGTGAGGAGATCCTGCACCAAGGGGGTGAGGGGGCACAACAAAACTGGATTAGCACAGACGCAGGTCTAGTTGTCCAGGTTTTCAAATCTGTGGTAAGAAATCATGCGGTTGAAAAATTGAAACATACTGAAGCAAAAGATATTCATTGAGAAATGTAAAGATTGAGCCCAGAGCTGCTTATTTAAGGCCTCAAGCTTTGTGGGGGGTTTTTTCCCAAAAGGAAACCACATTCCTCCACTAACCCTCTTTCATCCCCACCCCCATGCCTGACCCCAAGTAACAGCAGTTGCAGCCAGGAGTTTAAATGACCCCTACCCTTCCACCCACTTGATCTTCGCTAGGAATTCCATTCATCCTTTTTGCTGCCCACTAAACACATGGTGCCCTTCTCCCCTCTCACGTTTACTCATACACCGAAAGAAGCTCTTAGTAGGCAAAGGAAGCAGCACGAGGCGAGGGGAGGAAAAAGATGGAAATCAAGTCTTAATACAATTATGTATCTTCCTAGTGGACAGGCACAAGTGTTTCTTAAAAAAAAAAAAAAAAAAAACACACATGTAAGAATGTGTGTGTTTCTAGCAAATCCAATCCCTTTCCTAACAATTTAGTAAATATTTTCATTCCTAAGCATTCAATTAGGAACACATAATGGAAAAGGCAATTAGTCATCCCAGCTGTGCCAATGAGACTTGTCTTCACACCCCAAGGACAAGAGAAGACACATGCTAAGTTTAGAGTCAGGAATCAAACACCCGGCCAGACACTGCACCAGGCTGTCCCTCTGTCCCCTCCTCTCAGGCCCTACTCCCGGGCCCAGCATTCATCTCTAGTCCTCTATATGTTAAGGGAAGGCTAAAAAGGAGGCTGTGAGCCTTCATCACGCAGACACCTCAGCATAAAGAAAGATGTGAGAGCTTTTCATTCCTGCAACCAGAAGATAAACAAGGGATTGGGGGTGGGGGTGGGGGGAAATAAATGAGGGGAAAGAATAAAAAACACACCAAACAAAATAAAAAAATGAAGCAGCATGTTATAAGAAGAGAGTGGTCTTTTACTCACTTGTCCTTCAGTCTTCAGACAAGAAACCACTCCATCCAGGAAGCTTTCCCTGGTGTCAAGGCTGTTTGAGGTGTTGTCACCCCAAATTCTCCTTCTACATCCCTCTATGACACTCACCACCTGCACTATAACTGGACAGTTACTCACCCACCAGCCCCACCCACACATAAACAGTATGAGGACCGTATTTAGCTTACATGTGGTATTCTCAGTAACAACCTTAGCCTCCGATGACAGTAAAAAAACTTTTGGAAAACTCAGTAACATGTTCAAACCCTGGTTCTACCATAAACTCCACGGTGACGTAAACGGACTCAAGAGTCCTTACCTGTAAAATAGAGGCAGGCTTGATAATACTACAAAGCACCAGAAAGCACCAGCGAATGCAATTCATGGCACACGTGACCGTTCTCTGCACTCCTGTCTTTCGGCCTCAGCACTCCTTCTCCAGCCTCCTCCAGAAGGGTCCCTTCTCGCCACCCTCCCTCTCCCACCTCTCCTCACCTACAGTCTCTGCCATGGCACCCTTCTCCCCTCCTGCCTTCCCTCCCACTCTTCCTCCATCTTCTCATCCTGCAGGATCATCTCACAGGAAAACTGTGAACGTCGCCTTCAAATTCACATGAAGACAGAATACTATAGGACAGCTTGGCTCACTGCCTAGGTATGTTTCAACTTATGGTTATTCGTAGCATGACGCAAGAATTGGAGTAAGTGCTAATTTTATAAACAATAATGAAACACTATGTAGACTTATTATTTCCTAAGGAGGTCTAAGCCTCTTTTATTTATCTTTTTTTCTGTGAATTTTTTACTTTTTTAAATTATTTTTTATTTTTTTAAATTTTTTATTTTAAATATGTAGGGTACAATTCAGGGTTAAGCCTTTTTTAAAATAAAGATTTTTTTTTTTTTTTTTTTTTGAGTTGGAGTCTCACTCTGTCGCCCAGACTGGAGTGCAGTGGCCGCTCCCAGCCACCGCAGCCTCGACCTGCTGGGCTCCGGCGATCCTTCCGCCTCAGCCTTCCAAGTAGCTGGAACTA
>CAUYQG010056788.1:0-13324 GCA_963574415.1 Tarsius wallacei | reverse complement strand
ATGTGGTATTCTTTAATTTTGTTTTTTTGATCTATTTATTGTGACATAGGAAATATTTTAATTTATTGGCTTTTGAGTTTTTCAAAATTTCTGATCATAAGATATCTCCTTCAATAGACAGTAAGTATAATATTAATACTAGTTCTTGATACAGAGTAGAATTTAATAAAATGAAATGTATCACCAAGAACAAATTCCTACTTCATATACGTGTTTTCTTAATATACTCTTTATGTGTTATTGCAAAGATGCTGTAATTGGCTTTTTGAAATTACAGCTCTCCACGATGAGAGGGAAGCTTGATTTGATTAATTATGCTTACAAGCTGTTAGAGTGGGGGGGAAAGAAAACGGTTTTGACTTTAGTTTTTGCGTAATTGCTGCTTTTTGGATTTACGTACTTTCAGTTGTTGAGAAATGAAGGACTAATTAATTTTAAAGAGAGATAAGATGAAGAGTCAAGGGTATCAATACTGAAAAATAGTAACATTTAACTACCACTTTAATATGGTGATCAGTAAAATGAGAGAAAGTGTTTATTAAAATGTTAGTGCCAGACTCCATAGATATTTTTCAATCTTTGAGAAAATAATTATTCTTATATTTAGAAGACATTTGTTAGATGGTTTTCATTTGATTTAACTGATATTAGATGTTATGTTTAAGGGAACACAATCAATTCCTTATATATATATATACTGCTTCAATGAATGCATTTGCAAGGATCTTTGAATTTTGTATTCATTATCCCACTAGAAGAATAACTGAGATTCATTTCAATTCTTTTTAGTCAAATAATTATAATTAGACAGAAAATATTTATTGTTGGTACTGGGAAAACACTGTCAATGTGAGAAAAACAAAGTACAGGCAACCCAACATCCAAAATAAGGTATCTGAGTTTAAAAATTAGACGTAATGGCCATTAAAATGATCAACATTTTCCTCTTCTCTGTAATTAATTAGCAGATGTTACATCAGGTGGCAGGCTTCTGTTAAAAGACAGTACCAGTTTTATTTAAATCCACCTTATTAACTGGAAGGTTAGAGGTGAAGGTAATTTCATTCTTTTTTCTTTCCTCCTGCATACTCTTAAATCAGAATCCAGCAAGCACCCCTCTCAACAGCCATGTTTGGTTAATATTAGCTTGCTCTCTTCAAGCTCACAGCTTCATAAATATGCATTTTATTCTGGGAAGCAAAGATTCTATCCATGACAATTTGCTGTCTAGTGGTATGTGTGATATAGTCTGTTATAATGAGAAAATTGCATACACATGTTGACTGAAGAGAGTTTTACTGATAAGAAATCAAGAAACTTCTTGGGAAGATTAGGAAGATTAACCTTTGTCTAGTGAGAAAGAGATAAATTATATTTGGTATGTTTCCTCTGTATTTGTACAAAATATTTACACAGTTTTCAACGGTGGAAAAATAATTAAAAATTTTTTTTTGAATTTTTTGATCAAATACACACTTGGCATGGTTTGCAAATATTTATTTTCCTGAAATTTTGTTCTAATATTGTTCTAGTTTGTGCACTGGGGTCTCATAGCACTTTCACCTACTATTAACTTAGTATTAATCACTTTCTCACTTGGCCATACTTTGTGAGGAGGGAAGGGGTGATACTTTAGCATCTGCTTGGTTTCATGCTAAGCATAGCACATAAGTCATAGATAGTGCTCAGTAGGTATTGTATAATTGAATGGTGATAGTCAATGTCAATGATGATTAAAATGACTTCATTTTTGACTGTTTGAAATATTTTATTGAATTTCTTATTTGAAATATTTTATTGAATTTCTGTTCCAAGTAAAGGTAATTTTGCAGAAAAAATAACTAATAATTATTGTATGCATAAAAATTTCTGAGTATATTAAACTATTAATAATTTACATGAGACACAGCATTTGATTCTAAAATTAGTTACATATTGTTTACATAAATACAATAATGTAAAAATAACACATTATTTTCATTTTCATATGTATTAGAAATTCCACATGCAATATGTGTATTTACATAGTAGAATCTGTACAGGTCCTACAATATAAATTGTTTAATTTGTGAAAACACAGACCTGTCTAATACTTGATGAGAATAAGGCAAGTTAGAAAACACCATAAATGATGCATTTTATATGTTCTTTGTATTTCAATGAAAATTGCTATCAAAGTATATTGCCTATCAAAGAATATAAAGATTAAAATATTCATGAAGTATCATAAAATAAATATTTGCTTAAGGGATAAATATAAATTTTTCAGAAATATTTATAAATATGCTAAGTAATTATGAATGATAATATTTGACAAGCAAGTTTATCAAGGTCAATAGTGTTCCCGTAATTTTTTTCCAAATAAAAAAGTCATTAGGTTTTCTATCCATAATAAGATCCAAGTACACAATGCCCACAACCCAGAGACAGGAATTAATTTCACAGGAATTATTAGATACTTCTGATCTTTTGATGAATCAGTAAATGTGGAAGGATGTAACTATGGAAAAAATTATTAGATACTTCTGATCTCTTGATGAATCAGTAAACGTGGAAGGATGTAACTATGGAAAACTCAGAGACGGAAAAATCATTAGAAAAACATCCAGTAGACATTCTCTTGTAGTTGAGTTTTGAAGCCTTCCAAACTATATATGCAATTTTCTCACCTCTTCCTCAGGCAATCAATGACTTCTCAGTGTCCTCCAAAGACATCTCCAGTTCCAAAATGATCACCCCTCCACACTCCCACCATCATCAGTTATTCCTATTAACTAAGGCATATCTCCATCAGATGGCCACTTGATTAGACCTGGACACTAACATGGGACAAATAATTTAATGCTTCTTAGGTCTAATCACATCTTTGGTGCAAAGAAATACATTTTAAATCAAATAAATCTCTAATTGAAGGATAAAGAAGAAGACATTTAGAAGCACAGGAGACTGGTACCCCTTGCTATTTATTCTGAATGAGATGCAGCTCCACCCTCAAAATAATCCACCAATGAAAGTATGACTGTTGTATTACCAAAGATTAATATAGTAGCATGTGGGTCAACCACAATGGAAATCCACAAAGGAGGAAACATGTGCCAACGTTAAATGTATTTAAAAACTGCAAATCACATTTCTAAGCTAAATCTTCCCAGTATTATTCATTAAAATGTTGGGTGAGGCCAGACTCAGTGGCTCAGCCTGTAATCCTAGCACTTTGAGAGGCCGAGGTGAGGGGATTGCCTGAATCTACAGGTTCGAAACCAGCCCGGGCAACTTGTGAGCCCTCGTCTGTACAACAAAATTTTTAAAAAAATTAGCCGGGCACAGTAGCGCACACCTATAGTTACAGCTACTTATTAGGCTGAGGTGGAAGGATTGCTAGGGCCCAGTAGGTTGATGCTGGGGAGGTGGTGATCATGGGTGACCTCAGCCTGGGTGACGGAGTGAGATTCTACTAAAAAAAAAAAAGTTGGATCAATCTGATCAAATTACTATAAAACAAAGTGGAAAAAGGAAATCATGGCCAAAATAAATACAAAACGCTCACTCAATTCTTTCACAGATTTATTAATATATTTCACCTACTTCTTTTCTAATACCTGTAGATCATCATATTTCCTCTGCTGTCAGACATCTTTCCTGTGCCATACAGGTCTTTCTTTAATTCTACCCTTGTCCATAATGTTCCTCTCTCTCCATCTTTTTCCTTGGTGTTCCTTAAAGACAGGGACTCCTCACTCATCCTCAGCAGCAATGCCTCATGAAATAAATGTTTGTTATTGAAATTAATGCAACATTTCACCTTCAGTTAGAAAGCGGAGTAACCATTTTGCAAAAAAAGCAACACTAGCCCCTATCTTTCCTACAAAGCTAGACTGGAAAAAACATTTTGCAGGCCACAAGGTCAGGACACAGAAGTGAGGACCCAGATGTCCAAGGTCCTCAATCTAAGCTTTTCCAATTCTTTAATAAAGTCATCTAGGACCTGGATCTTTCCTTTCCCTATGAATTTAACATTCACAAAATTATTAAAATAAAGTATGGATATTTAGAGAAATTTAGGCATTACAATTTATGTAAAATATTAATATTAAACTTTGTTTTCATGGAATTTGTGTATTTTATAAATGATGGAAATTTCCAATTCAACATGCTAGAACAGAAGTCAGAAAGTCTTTTCTGTTAAGGGCCAGATAAGAAACATTTCAAACTTTGCAGGCCAGGCAGTCTCTATCGCAACTACTCACCTCTACCATTGTACAATGCAAATAGCTATAAACAAGACATAAATAAAGGATCATCACCGTGTTTTAATAAAACTTTATTTACAAAATCAGGTAGCAGGCCAGATTAGGCCTGAGAGTCTTAATTTGCTAATCCCAGTTATAGGACAAAATTGTAGGAGTATAGAATCTTATAGCAAGAGGTAGCACTAGTTTAGCAAATCTATTCAAATCATAGTTATTATAACAACAATTATTATTTCTTGAGAAGTACATAAGCAACATTTCATTGAAGAAAGTTTCAAAATAAAAATAATAGAAACAAAAGCAAAGGTCACGTCTAACCTCACAACCACCAAGATAGCTACTGTTAACATTTTAGTGTTTATCCTTCTAGTCATTACATATAAACCTCACATATATAAACATATATTTTCATATTATATACACACTCTCATGCAAAGTATTATTATCCTACATATATAATCTTGTGAGCTATTTATCAACTTAGTAATAAAAATTCACAAATAATTATTTATCTATTTATTCTTTTCATAAACATTTACTCAGGTCCCTAAATAATCTTCAAGAGTAGTTTAAAAGGCAACGTACTTTTGTTTTTATCAGCTGCGTATGCAATATTTTGTGTCATCAGTCCCTTAATACTAGACATTTCTTTAGTTGTTATGCTATTATAGATAAATAGACAATGGATCTTTTTGAACATAAATCTTTGACAATCTCATTACTCTTTATGGTAATTCCTAGAAAGAGAACTGTGAAGTCAAAAGTACCAAAGAAGTTTATTAATTTGGTGGCTTCTGGTAAATATTGACGGATTTCTCTCCTGAGAGGTTAGATCTATCAACTTATACTTCCATCAGTGCTAAACTGCCCCTATAAACAAACCCTGTTCTAGAACAAAATTTACAGAAATATAGAACCTTAGAACAAGAGATAGCGCTATAAATCATCTAGCTATATGGGTTGTTCATAGAGATGACCATACACCTTGTTTTGTCCAAGGACTAACTCAGGTTACACCTCTTGTACAGCAAAATCTTTAACAGCATCCTCTTTCATTCTCAAAAATGTTTCCAATTGGAGGAGAACGCTAACTGTAGGAATATTTGAAAATCACTGCATAGAAAAGGCAAAGGTATATCTTTCTTCTAGAATTCTAGACTTCAATGTCTTCTTTCTAATGGTGCTTCTGGTATTTTTTAATATCTATGCAAAGTGTAGTCCAATCTACATTCTCAAAAATATTTCATGAGGTCATTAAATTCTTACTACTAATAAAAATATTTCAAAGTAAAGTATGCATTTTATTATTAATTAAGTAATATTAAATAATTTTTAGTTTTGCAACCTAATAGAACATGATTATTTTATAAACATATTGAGGCATATATTTCTTTAAAACATAAAGTTGATTCTTGATTCTTAAAATTTTAAAAAAAACACATAAAGTGACTTGATTTAAAAAACCCGGACAAATAGGTAATAAATATTTATCTTCTCTAAACTTTTTATCATGAAAGAAAGAATAATCTCTAACACTGATTTAAATGTTCTGGAAAAATTATATCTGTAGTAAGATTCATTATTATAATTTGGAATATTTTATTTCTCTGCCATAGGTTAATTCTATTACCACCTCCCCTCAAAATACTACCATCACAGTGACTTTTTTTTCTTCAAAACAAACCTGAACATGCCATTCTGCTTAATGCTTCATAGATTCCTGGTAGCCTTCATGCTAATGTGCAAATTTCTAGCTTATCCCTCAAGTTCTTTCATAATTTGAACTTGCTGCCTCTACAAACTTACCTTTTAACACTCAATCCAACATGAACATTGCATCTTCTCTGGTGCTATTGTTCTTCTCCCATTCTGTTCCATTGTCCTAGAATGCCCTTTGCAAATAGTTCCATCTGGTGGCCATTTTCTCTATGTATGGTCACTTTTACATATCCCTCAAGACTTTGCTCAGGTGGCACCAGTAGGAAGACCTTTATAAACTGGATCAAGTACCACTTCTCCAAGTTCCTTCTCTGCAAAATCCCATATAATATTGAACATTATTCAGTCTACTGCCACGTGTAAAGCATTGTACTAGATGCCAGGAACGAAGCAGTGAAAAAGACAGATGCAATGCTACTTCCATGTAGTTTTACATTCTAAGTTCATATTATGTCTCCTTGTTTTCATTGTTGCTTGATTCAGTTACCTCTGCCAATAGGTTGCCAATTTTGTGCAAGCAAAGTCTATGTTATTTTGGAATTTCTCAGTGCCTGGATTACGCGCTGGAACTAGGCAGAATTTTAACCCACCATGAGAAATAGCCTAAAGAAACACAACATCTAGACTTTACGTTGAAAAAATTTAATTAAAGGCTAAAAGATTCAGGAACAATTGCTGTAATAGGGAGGCTGGATGAAGTAAGTATGTTTAAACTTCCAGTTTACTTGAGAAAGTAAATATTCCAAAATATATTTTTATCTATTACAGTTAAGCTTACATATTGAAAAAAGCAATATGTAAGCTGGTCTCCAGTAGGTATTGGTAATCTTCACTTTTTTTCCTGCAATATGAAATTTCTTCCACTTAATTCCAGGTGCTTGGTAGAAGTGAAAGTGGCACAACAAAGAATATGTACTGGGCTTCACTTCTGCTGAGCTGTTACTTTCTGCCCTTAAAGTAGGCAGGGGACACAAAGGTCAAACACGATAACCTCATTCCTTGTGACAGGTCAACTAATATCTATAAAGTTGAAATGGAGTTCAGTAATAAAAAAATTTTTTGCAATAGCTATAGAACAATTTGGCTGCTTTATCTTGATTTAGCTAGCAGACTATTAGAGATGTCTCAGGATTCAAAGACTGTGCACAGGAAGAGGGCAAAGCATTCAGCCTAGGAAGAGCCTCTATGAAATGAACAAACACAAACATATGTGTTTGATCTAAGAAGTAGCGTTCTTTGCCAATGAGCCTAAGGAGAAAACTTACCCTAGAATATTTATTTTAGCAAAAAGACTTCTAATGACCTGTAACTATGGCTTTTTCCTTTTACCTATTTGTTTTTCCTTTCTTTCAATTTCACCATTTCCTTCCTCCCATAAAATGTTCTGTGGGTGAACATGCTGTTTTGTGGGTGCACATGAAAAACCATGTTCATTTGGGTGCATACACACCTCTGTTTACCTCATTTGAAACTTTCTATTTCCTTCCTTGAAAAGCATGACACCTTAGTATTTAAGCATAGCAACAAAGAATCCATAGGGAAAAAAAAACACTATAAAACAAGATGCCTCTCTATGTTTAAATCTAATAAACGTGAGCATTTTAGTGGTTGTCTAAATACATCACATATAACCAGCTAATGTAAAAAATAAATTACCTCCCCATCCTAGTGCAAGACTTAATTCATGCAAGAGCTAAAACAGCAAGTTTCTCCATGAAGTTTTTATTTAAAAGAGGTAACGTTTTGTAAATAGCTTTTAATGAAATGTTTTGGCTTATATATAAATTATTCCATTCATTTATTCATTCATTCAAGATACATTTTTTGGTGCATGTACTGTATTAAAGAATGTGTACTAGGCATTGTAGGGAATAAGAGAAGCTGAATCGACAATAAATTGTTACTCAGAAGCTCTTCTACGAGGAGGCAAGATTATGAATGCCCATAGAAGTGATGATAAAGTGCTATAGGAGTGCAATGAGGACATGAGCATTACACACTGGGGGAATCAGAAATGCCTTCATCTGGGACACAGCTTTTGTCTGAATGCTCAAAAATGATTACAAATGAGGGAGAGCATAACTATATTTAGAAGAAAGAGCATCGGGCAAGGTAGGTCAAAAGCAAAAACAAGCCCCAGAGCAAGGCCCAGAGAATGATTCCATTTGCACAGACCACTCAGGGAGGAAACACTGGGAGAAGTGGCACTTGCAAAGTAGGTTTGGGAGGACTCATGGCTTGCCCGGAATATCACAGAGCTTTTTTATTTAACCTACACACCATGGAGAAGCCACTGCAGGCTTTTGAGTAAGGACTCAGAGTTCAGCTGTGGTTTAATTAATTTGATAGAAGAAGCAATATTTCTTCCCCTGAGTAGCAGAGAAAGAAAACAGGTGAAAATACAGAAAAACATAGAAGTAGAAAGAAGGGAAGTAAAGAAAACCATCTCAGTTTTTCTGGTAAAATAAAATGGTCATTGCAGAGAATAAGAAAATAGGGAAGAAGCTAGGAACCAATACAGAAAGGGATAAGACCACCATGAAGGCTTTGAGAGCTATTAGAAATGTATTAGACAAAAGGTAAAAACAATGAGTTGGAAATATAGTTAAAATGTAAATAGGGGCCAGGTTGTGGTAGGCCATTGAAAAAATGCTGCTAAGGAAACTAACTATAATACAGCAAGCCATGGGAATACAACAGAAGGTTTTTACTTGATTTGGGACATGATCAAATGTGCATTTTGACAAGATAACTCTAGTAGCAACGCTGAGAATAGACAGTAAAGGAGATACGCTGAAGACAACAAAACTAGTTTGTAGGCTAATGCTAGGAACTAGGTGAGAGATGCTGGTATCCAATTAATTGTGTTAATATATCAAAGCATTCTCAATTTAGAATAAGAAGAGCAGATCTAGCAAAAACAGTAAAAATGTTCCTGGTAAAGCACTTGAATAAAATGATGTAAATGTAAAAGTTATTTCATATTATAAATGAGATATAAGTTGGAAAAGTTGGAAAATACTCGAACCCATTCACTCAAAAGAAGGCAAAAAAATGAATTTCAGGGTAACATAATCATGATCACATACATTTAAAATCATCTTAACAACTGTGTAAATATTATTTTGTTAATTTTATAAAATACAAAATATGGCCTAAAAATGTTGGTGTTTTCTAAACACTGTGAATTTCACACCAGTTTTTTTCCTCCATCATCTTCCTAGGAGTCTCTTCTTGAGAATTATCCAGGTATCAAAAAAAAACCCAAAAAATAAAACACGCTGGGCTCGGTGGCTCAGCCTGTAATCCTGCGCCTTGGGAGGCTGAGGTGAGTGGATTGCCTGAGCCCGTGGGTTCGAGACCTGCATGGGCAACTTGGCGAGACTTCATCTCTATAATAAATCAAAAAATTAGCCGGGCATGGTAGTGGGCGCCTGTAGTTCCAGCTACTTGGAAGGCTGAGCAGAAGGATCACTGGAGCCCAGCAGGTCAAGGCTGCGGTGGCCGGGAGCGGCCACTGCACTCCAGTCTGGGCGACAGAGTGAGACTCCAACTTAAAAAAAAAAAAAAGCTTAAGAGATGAGCATAGCCTATTATGTAATAAATATTCTATCTGTTAGAAACTTTAAAAGGAAAATATTTGAGATAGTGTTATCATCATCAACTCTGTAAGGTTTAAATGTTAAATATCTTTATTCTATTACATGTAATCTGTTTAAAAGGTACAAAATACCTAGCTACGGCCATCTGGAGAAACAGCTGGAAAGTAAAGCCTGTCCATTGATCATCCTCTTGTGATTTTTACCACAGCCCTAATCTTAACCACATACTATTTATTTAAAAAACAACTGACTCTAAAAATCCAACGGCTTTGTTTCTTGCTATAATCCTTTAAAATAACTCTAATTCTATTCTATAATTTTAAATTATAGAGAATTATAGCAATGCTGTTAAGGATTAGGCAGGTTTTCCATCACATGCCTTCATTCTATAGTGCATTTATATAAATACACTCTCCTCATTCAGGAAAAAAAACACACTCATTATCAAGATCTATATTTTTATTACCAAAAACATACAATAAATATATCAGCATGTTTTTAAAGACTCTAACAAGTTACCCTACAAATGGTCAAAGATAATAGTTTAGTCTATTTTACATAAGCATATAAGCATAATTGTGGTCTTTTTTCCACAAAATTATAATTTGAATAATATTTCCACCAATTTTTATATTGTTCTATTTAAGTTAACTTCTCTGGGATGAGAAAATGACTTTTTTTCTTTTAACTTAAGGTATTGCTGTGAACCAAGAAATAATATTGTATTAACTTCAGCCATACTGAATTATTACTTTATGCTATACATTAGGAATATAAATGTACAGGCTTATTGCCTGAAATATCAGAAGAAGGAGTCCAAGATACCTATACAGAAATTATTCTGAAATTAACCAAAATTTTGTATTTGTAACAAATAGTGATCATAATATCAGTTCCTTAAATAACGATTCACATTTGAATAATGTAATATAGAATTCTCTTTATATAGAATCTTGCATAGGGACAAAAAGGAAAAATGCCAAAAACAGCTTTACCAAATCCATCTAAGCTTGAAAACCTGAGAAACATGTCATTTCTCTAGACATTAATAGTCCTGCTATTGGCTCCCTAAGCCACAATGGATCTATAGATTTTGAACTATAATTTAAAGATACTGCCACCACAGTGCAACTGCAAGACTCTTGAAACTGCTAAAGTATGGAAGGTACATGAACGACTAGCATCCTCTATCACTCCCTTTTCTCAATCTGAGAGACTGCTAATGGAAATGACGCGGCTATCAGCTTCCTGTGAATACCTTGACATCTCAGCCTCTACCATCCTGCACTATGGAGACAATGGTTTCTGAACAATTTTTGATTCATTTTCTTACCAGTATTCTCCAGAGGTGGTACCAAAATTAACCCTAAACTGCTTAAGAGCTCGTTGCGACATGAATACCTGAGAATCAGATTTTTAAAAACCACTTTCATTACCAAGATCTGCATTTTTATTACCTAAAACATACAGTACATATAATGATAAAGGAAAAACATTTAATATTTATTAAATAATGTATTAATGACAATATAGTGACTCTGAATAGCACTCCCATAGCTAATACTGGCCATAGCTAGGTATTTTGTACCTCTTAAACAGATTACATATAATAGAATAAAGATACTTAACATTTAAACCTTACAAAGTTGCTGATGACAACACTATCTCAAATATTGTCCTTTCAAAGTTTTTAACAGAATATTTATTATATACTGAGGGGGGAGAATATAGTGTCTCTGTGTTGGGCTACCTATGTGTGAGTTTATGTGCAGATATGTGTACTAGGTATGCATTATATGTGGCATGTATGCACACAGATGAGAATTCCTTATGACAGTCAACTAGAGGTCAGTTCATTTAAGATTACTATGTTGAAAATCTGGTACTCTTTTTACCTGAGGGAGCCCCTGAAAAGGATAATTGGATAATATCAAACTAGGTGATGAAATCTACCGATGACCTTTGCTCTGAACTTCAAAAACTAAGCATAAGATCATAGACAGACTCTAAATATTGGAGCAGAAGACCATCAGTAGCCAGTCCTGACTGTCAGAAATTGTAATTAGAGTTGCTATTTTATGGAAACACCAACTAATTGTTAGGTAAAAGATGGTTAAGCTTCTAATTACACCTAGCTGTTTAAAAACTTTACAATTTTTCTTGCTTTATTTCAGGCCATTATTATTTCATAAACATTATCATTAATAAATAATAAAATCTGCATTTAGGGGTAGAGGATGTCTTACCTTTTTAATATCACTACAGTCTCTTTTCTAAAGACAGACAACAGAACTCATTATCTCTAAAGATCATCTTCCTTCAGTTGTAGGATAAATCTGTGACTTGAGAATTGGGACCTGATAATTGAATATAAAAGCAGCAATTCATGTTTAGCATAAATTTTTGTTTCAAGAATTGTTTTAAATTATTTTGAATGTAAGGCCAGGCACAGTGGTCTCATGCCTGTAATCCTAGCAAATTGGGAGGCGGAGGTGAGAGGATTGCCTGAGTTTGGGGCTTTGAGACCAGGTTGGTTAAATCAGCGAGACCTCATCTTTATTAAAAATTTAGCCAAGTGTGGTAGTGTGTGCCTGTGGTTCCAGCTACTTGGAATGCTGAGGCGGAAGGATCACCAGAGTCCTGCAAGTGGAGGCTATGGAGGCCATGAGCATGCCACTACGTTCCAGTCTGGGTGACACAGTGAGACTTCTGATTCAAAAAATAATTATTTGGAATTTCCATTCAAAAATTTGAAGTTATTTGAAATGAAACACAAAGCTGAAAACTTGCTTTCTTTTCCATTTAATAATTAGGAAGAAGGTTAAAGTTAGTCTATTTATTCACCAAACTGAATTCTGCATTACAATGAATTCTCATTTGGGAACATACATCTTATCTCTCTTGGCCCCTAGTACCTATATAGTACCTGACACAGAACAAGCTTAACAAGTATTTGTCATCCTATTGACTGTTTATTTAGCTGAGGGACTATCTTTGTAGTTTTACATTTTTAACAGAAATTTAACTAGAATTAAGAATTTCAAAATATATCAATTTATATCTGTAGATTAAAACATGATCTGAATAACAAAAAAATGTGGCTGACAAAGTATTTTAATTTAAATGGCTATTTTTAATAACAAACATTTGGGTAGACATAACCTCTCAAATCCATGATGAATCATTTCACTGTTCAAAGAAGGAATAAAATAAAAAATAACTTATCAAAATAATGGTTGGTTCCATGTTTTTGCTATTGTGAATAGAGCTGTAACAAACATGCGTGTGCAGGTATCTTTTTTGTAGAATGATTTGTGTTCCTCCGGGTATATTCTCAATAGGGGAATTGATGGGTCATATGGATGATCAATTTCTAGTTTTCAGAAACCTCAAACTGTCTTCCAGAGGGGTTGCACGAGTTTGCATTCCTACCAGCAGTGTAGAAGCGTTCCTTTTTCTCTGCATCCTCGCCAGCATCTGTTGTTTTTTGTTTTATCAATGATGGCCATTCTTACTGGGGTGAGGTGGTATCTCAATATGTTTTTGATTTGCATTTCTCTGATGATGAGTGAGGCTGAGCACTTTTTCATGTGTCTATTGGCTACCTGTATATCTTCTTCTGAGAAGTGTCTATTTATGTCTTTTGCCCACTTTTTAAAGGGGCTTTTTTTTTTCCTTTTGGCGCATTTGAGTTCCTTGTAGATTCTAGATGTTAGGCCTTTGTCAGATATACAGTTGGCAAATATATTTTCC
>CAUYQG010056786.1:0-14337 GCA_963574415.1 Tarsius wallacei | reverse complement strand
AACTTGGTGAGACCTCGTCTCTACAATAAATCAAAAATTAGCTGGGCATGGTAGCGCACGCCTGGTAGCGCATGCCTGTAGTTCCAGCTACTTGGAAGGCTGAGGCGGAAGGATTGCCGGAGCCCAGCAGGTCGAGGCTGCTGTGGCCAGGAGCGGCCACTGCACTCCAGTCTGGGCAACAGAGTGAGACACCAACACAAAAAAAAAAAAAAAAAAAAAAGAAAAGAAATTTATTCCTTATAATCCTGTAGGCTGGGAAGAGCAAGGCTAGGAGCTGCATCTGGTGAGGGCCTTCTTTCTGGTGGGGACTCTCTGCAGAGTCCCAGGGTGGCACAGGGTGTCACATAATCAGGGGAGTCACAAGAGACAACCATACTGGCTTTTACAACAGACTCACTCTTGCAATAACTAACCCACTCCATGGATAATGCATTAATCTATTAGTCTCTTCATGAGGGCAAAGCCAAAAAGCCCCGCTTCTCAACATGGTTGCATTGCAGAACAAGTTTCCAACACATGAAATTTGGGATACTTTCAAACCATAGCACCCTCCTTATCTACAAAATGGGAATGGTAGAGATGATGATGTTGGTGGTACTAGCCACCTGACAGGGTTATATGGATTATATAAAACCATATAGGGTAAGTCAAGGTCACTCTAGGCTTTTATTCCTCCTCAAATAACATAGCTTATTTTTTCTATGTTCTACTTTTATCTCAGTATCTAGTTTGCCTCACAGTCTTTCTTCCTTCCTTCCATTCTTTTTTCCTTCCATCTGTCTAACAGTCTATCCATTCTTCCTTCCACTTAAACTCAAGTACCAAAAAGATACCTTTGAGCCCTGCATGTACAACAGTGAACAAAACAGATGCAGATCCTGCCTTCACCAAGCTTACTTCTCCCATCCCCTCCACTTTGTTCCTAGGAATTTAAAGAAGATTTTCATTGTCTAAGGCAGGGATCAAAATTTGGGAGATGGTGACCCATTTGGGTTTTCCAAGGAGAGCGATGGCTAGATTGGAGATGGAGGTATCTGCCATGCTACTTTAGCAGGAAGCACTGAGCTGGTTGTCTGACTAGGAGGTTGAAGAGAGAGGGGAGGGATGTTGTCCAAAGGATAACAGTCACATAAAACATTTTAGGAGAGGAGGGAAATAGAAAAACAGAAGGAGCAGAAATTGGGCATCATTGTCAGGGGTCATTTAAAATAAAGATACACTTTTCAATCCACCATCTGCGGTTGGGACCACTGCCAAGATGCAGATTTTCGTGAAGACCCTTACAGGGAAGACATCACTCTTGAGGTTGAACCCTGAGATACAATAGAAAATGTTAAGGCCAAGATCCAGGATAAGGAAGGAATTCCTCTTGATCAGCAAAGACTAATCTTTGCTGGCAAGCAACTGGAAGATGGACGTACTCTGTCTGACTACAACATCCAAAAGGAGTCTACTCTTCATCTTGTGTTGAGACTTTGTGGTGGTGCTAAGAAAAGGAAGAAGAAGACTTATACAACTCCCAAGAAGAATAAGCATAAAAGAAAGAAGGTTAAGTTGGATGTCCTAAAGTACTATAAGGTGGATGAGAATGGCAAAATTAGTCACCTTTGTCGAGAGTGCCCTTCAGATGAATGTGGTGCTGGAGTTTTTATGGCCAGCTGCTTTGACAGACATTACTGTGGGTAAATGTCTGACTTATTGCTTCAACAAACCAGAAGACAAGTAATTGTGTATGAGTTAATAAAAGGCATGAACTAAAGTAAATAAATAAATAAATAAAATAAAGATACAGTAAGCAAATGGGAGATATGTTTTGTATGAGGCAATAAAAAGCAGTGAATGCTATTATAAAAGAGAGGTTCATCATGTGCAAGATAAGGGTGCTGGCCTAGAATATCATCAGCATTAGGCTGTAATGCCAAGAAGTAAGGTGTGCTGTCACCAGCTACAGTGTCACGGCTATAAAGATGTTCATCTACGAATGTTGAACCAGCCTTGCATCCCAGGGATGAAGCAAGCCTACTTGGTCATGATGGATGATTTTTGAGATGTGTGTTGCATTTGCATTTTTTAAAGGTTCTGGGAAGACCTGTAGTAAAGAGATATGCTTAACTTTGTTGTATTAGAATTTCTCAAAGTTATCATGGCAATCTCCATGAGCCTGCCTTGTCATTTAACACCTTTGAACATCCTGAAGAACTTTGGGGAATGCCTTTGTGGTTAATCTTCTTTTCTTCAATTAATTATCTGGTTCATAGGGATTACCCTACTCCTTCTCTTTTTCCTAGGTGAGTATGTCTTATCTCTTTAGAGGTTGTAAGCTCCATGGAAGCAGGATGCTATAATACATCCAGTGTTCCTTAGCTCCCATAGGTTTTGCAGTTTTAAGCATTTGTCACATTTACCAAATTAAAATGCTTTGCCACTTATTTTATTCTGATTCTCATTCTTGGTGTTCTTAGCCATTTACCCAAGCCTTACTGTATTTCAGAGTAATACACCACACACTCACATGTATACGTTAAATTGTCACTGATGTATCTCAGCCTTGAAACATTACAAATTTGACAAAGCATTACATAACAAGCCTAGTATGTTTGGTATGCAGGAATTTATTATTTCTAGGGAGGAATATTTGTGAAAGCTGAGTTAATCCGATGACCCGTGCTTATCTTCTTTGATCTGTTTTTGCATGGGGCATGTGGGAGAAGGTTACCTGCCCCCTTCTATGGTGAAAACATATACCTTTCAAAGTTCTCTTATATGAGTGCCTATGTTTCATTATGATATAAGAATGAATATGTATATTATAAATCAGATGTGTTATTTCAGCATTAGAGACATTATTATTTGTCAAAACAGGCATACTCTGATGACTTCTCTTAAGAATATAGGGGGCAATGTGTGCCCAGCTCATATTGCTTTTAGAATTATACATATTTGGCCAGGCTTGGTGGCTCAGCCTGTAATCCCAGCACTTTGGCAGGCTGAGGTGAGTGGATTGCCTGAGCCTGGAAGTTTGAGACCAGTCCTGGCAACTTGGCGACACCTCGTCTCTACAATAAAATAAAAAATAGCTGGGCATGGTAGTACACGTCTGTAGTTCCGGCTACTTGGAAGGCTGAGGTGGAAGGATTGCTGGAGCCCAGCAGGTCGATGCTGGAGCCCAGCAGGTCGATGCTGGGGTAGCCATGAGTGTGCCACTGTACTCCAGCCTGGACAATGGAGACTCCAACTCAAAAAATATATATATATATACATATCTGTGTTTGTATGAACTTAGAAAAGTATGTGGAATAATACACATTTGACTGTTAGAGTTGATTATCTTAAGGGAGTAATATTGGGGAGGGGTGTGAATATAAGCAGTTTTTTTACATACCTCTACATTATTTAACTTTTAAAAACCCACATATACACAAACACATATTTTTTTAAATTTGAAACACTATTACAGGTAATCCCAATTACAAGCTAGACAGTGCTATCTATATAGACAGTTCTAGACAAAGCTTTGATATTTGCAAAGCTAATCAAGCTTAAGATTGAAATGTACATGCCAAAATTCCTAACATATTTTGGGGTCTGCAAGGGGACCCACAATAAATAGTGTATTTCTTCTCTGCTAGAATATCCTTTTTCTTCTGATAGAGGAAATGTTGTAAGGCATAGCTTTATGTGAGAGCCCAATGGACCTGCTGACTGAACCCTAGAATTAGGACATCTTACCCACCCAGTCCAGGGCAGCTTTGCCAGGGCAAGCCTCCTAGATAAGTCTCATACCATGTGGAGGAGAAAGAACTATGCCTCTCCGTGAGTAAGCTTAATCTCAAAAGGAAAACAAGAAGGGTATCCTGAACTACTCATTTCCACTTATTCTTCTTGCCTTGGCAGACAAAGGCCATGGCACACTGAGAGACAATTCCTCTCCTTGGAAATGAGGAGCCAGAAAAAGGCATCCCACCATTTTGTGTACGGAAGTTAGATCATCATTCCCTGCTTCATGGCTCAATTTGCATTACTGAAAATATACTGCAAAATAACGATGACTGCAACAATAACAAAAACCATGGCTACCTTTTACTGAACAGGCACCTCATCTAAGTTGGGCCTCTATAATCCTTGATACAACCGTGTAGGGTGTATTGTATTATCTATCTTCTAGAGATGAAGAAGCCAAGGCTGAGATGTGAAATTAACCTGCGAAATTGTCAGTTATATCCATAAGCTGGCTGTGAAGACCAGTGACCTTTTCTCATGTAAAATCAAAATATTTTCCAATAGCATTTGGGATTTGTTTGCTTTTGAAGGGAGTATAAGACTCATATTTTATATTAGGCATTAATTTGAATTAATTAAAGGAAGCCTTGCCAGTTAGGGATATTTAGGTGTTTATAACTAGAAATAATGGGAAAATTTGAGCCTTAAAGTTGCAAAAACTTCATTTGAAAATGATTTAAATTGGCTTTCAATGCTACCTCAATTTTGTGTTGAATTTGTGCTCACCAAGAAAAAAAGGACCAGGGTTATATAAGACAGTAAAAGGGTACGATTGAGAGGTTTAACAAAAAATTCTTCATTGGGTCTCTCTTGCCAAGTTTTGAAATTTTAATTTTTTTCTGTAGCTGCATTGTTTTGTAATAAAATGCCCCAAGGTATTTGACTAGTCATTGATACCTTAGTTTGAAATAGAGTCTTTTCTAAAATAGTCAGCTTAGAGAAAGATAAAATGGAGGTGAGAAACCACGGCGGCCTAAATATATCTTGGAGTCCATCCAGGGAGGAGAAATCTGTTTGTGTTTAAAGGTCTTGGGCAGGGAGACATCAACATGCAGTTTCTGGTCACTCAGTATAAAAGAGGCACTAGAAAAAATATCAGAAAGGTACCATACTGGAAACAAGTTCTTTAATAAAATATAACTAGCACTTACAATGCACTTATTAAGTGCCAAGCCCCAAATATATTAAATATATTGATCTTTTAATCCTTTAAACTGAGGTAACTGCTAGTATTAACCTCATTTTAGAGATCAGGTACTGAGGCACAGAGAGCTTAAGAAACTTGCCCAGGGTCACACAGCCAGTCAGTGATGGAGCTAGGATGCTCTTACCTACTGTGCTATGCACTGTTAACCTCTCACTTCTTTTTTTTCTCCATCTCTCTCACTTTTCTGTCTGCCTTCATTGCCCCAGTGTCCAATGATCTATTAATTCATGCTTGCTGACCCACCTGAGCGTGAGTCTCAAAACTTTTCTTTGCAATGAATAATCCTGGATTGGAGAACAAATACTGTAAAGGGTATGATGGGTAGCATTAGAATATAGATGATAGATTACATATAAGTGCTATATTATTTCTGAATGTCTTGAATTTGATGATTTACTAAGGTTATGTGATTAGGGATTTAGGACATGAAATCTGAAACTTACTCATAAATGTAATATTAATACTAATAACAAAAGGAGTGAACTTATATATAGAGATGTATAGATGGACCATTAGATAAAGTTGGAGCTCACTGTACTATTCTTGTACTTTTTTGTAGGTTTTAAAATGTTTAAAGTAAAAGGTTGAGTTGAAAACCCTGATACTTAGAGGTAGTGAGAGATATGTTAAGATTTACTAATAACACTTTTAATCCTCAAAACAACGCTATGAGTTAGGTACTATTATCTTCCCCTGTTTAGAACTAAATGTTGAGGTACAGAGACCTGAAGGACCTTTCTAATCTCACACAGTCAGTGAGGGCGGGAGGCAGGACTCAAACCTTGATATGTATATTTGTTTCTACAATACCTTGCATATTGCATTAGGTCGAATTCTGCAGGATGCAACCTCAGCAGTGATAATTGCGACATAATCAACTGTTTGACTTCAAGAGAATCCTTTTAACTAATGAAGACATTAATTAAAAACATACCACTGCTAAGATGACCTCTCTGTTCAGAAACTGCTCTTTTTAAAGAAACTGCTCGTTTTCTTCTTTTTTTTTTAAGACAGGTTTTCACTGTGTGGCCTAAGCTGTAGTGCAGTATCTCAGTCCTGACTCACTGAAGCCTCAGTCTCCTGGACTCAAGTGATTCTCCCAGCTAAGTCTCTCCCCAAGTAGAGAAGAGGTCTCACTGTGTTGCCCAGGCTGTTCTCAAACTCCTGGGCTCAAGTGATTCTCCTGCCTTAGCCTCCCAAAGTGCTGTGAGTCACTGCACCTGGCCTAGAAATTGCTCATTTTTGACCTATTAAGAAAGTCATTTCATGCAATCCAACCTAAGAGCAAGGATCATTCTTTCATAATGAGTGGCTGGTTTAGTATGTATTTCCTTTGCCAGACTGTGGGCCCTGTGGGGGACTGGGTCCACCCTGCTCACCTTTGTCTCTACATAGGGCCTGGCTCATGGTTGGCATTTGATGAGTGTCAGTTGAATGAGCAATAACCAAACAAGCTTTGGTTACTTCTCTCCCCCAAACCCATATATATTTCATGTTTATTTCCCCCTGTTTTTATGCCATTTTTAGAACCAGTGGATAAACATAAATAATTCTGCAGGATGCAACCTCAGCAGTGATAATTGCGACATAATCAACTGTTTGACTTCAAGAGAACCCTTTTAACTAATGAAGACATTAATTAAAAACATACCACTGCTAAGATGACCTCTCTGTTGAGAAATTTGAAAACACAAAACGTTTGCGTTCCCCACCACCATGCAGAGATTTTGGCCAGAATGTATGTGGCACTCAGAATGCCATCCACTCAGATCCTTATTTGAGCAGTAAACACATTTTTAAAACACATCGTGTAGGCTCTAAAAATAAGCGGTATTTCAAAATGAAAACCAGTGCACAAGTAGTTGGCACATCTGGTAGTCAGAAAAGTTGTATGGTTTGTTTTCAGGAATGACAAGCCAAGGAACATTCAAACTTGGCCAAACTTTTCTTCTATCTGTGATGACACCTGGTTTTTTAAAAAAATTGGCTCCAGGTTTAAAGCAGCAAGAACATTGGAAATGAGTAGAGAATTAAACAGCATCATTTACTATCTTGTTTTGTGCAAGGAAATATATACAGAACTTCAAGGAAGAGAATAGAGCAAAAAAGTGATGCAAGCATATAACAGTCATAATAACAATGCAAACAACTATAGCAGCTAACATCCATTGATCACCTACCATGTGGCAGACAGTGCACTGAGTCCTCTATGTGTGTTGTTATTGCTATATGCACAACAACCTTGTGAGGTGGTGTGAATTTTATTCTTACTTTGTAGTTGAGAAGACATGGACACGGAGATAAAACCAACAAATGTTCAGTAATTTGCCCAAGTCATACAACTTGCAGATCCCAAGCAAGTAATCTCTAGAGCCCACACTCCAAGGCACTGCATGATTCTGAGTAGTCTGGAGGTGTAGGTGTTCATTATGTCTGGCATTATGAAAAAAATTAGACGATTGCGTTGGGCGGAATGACTCTTGGTTAAACTTGTTTGCCTCCATGTGTGACAGATGATGCCATTTTCCAGAACATTTTCATAGCTGCACCACAAACATTTACATGTTCCCCCAAATTCACCATTCATACTCGTGCTTCAAAAACGTTCTACGTGACACTTGTCAGAAGTTGTCATTCCTCTGTAGTTAGATGAGGTTAAAGTTCACCAGTGAATTTGGAAGTAGGAGGTAGGATAGTAGGAATTGGTGGAGCTGTTGGGGAGAGAAGAATTAACACTTTTTAATTATAGAACAAGAAAATAATATGAATGTACAAATCCAGGGTAGAGGGTTGCCCAGGCAGCCTTGGCCAGTGTAAAATTCTGGCCCAGGAAGATGGATTTAAAATTACCTTTTCTACTGGCTTCATCTTCCATTCAGAGCTAGTTAGCAACACTGTGAAGAAGCATCAAAGAATTGACTTGGAGGGTTTTTTTTTCTTTTCTTTTTAAATGGCACGGTGTTTCAAAAAAGACAACCAGAAGGGGTTCAGTGGAAATTATTTGTTAGTATTTAATATTCACCTACAAGTATGTTTTGTTTTCATTCATTCATTCTATCTTCACTGGATAGACTTTATTACCAGGTCCTGTGCTAGACATAGAGGAAGAGGAGATACCTCAAACAAGCTCTTTAAAAAGCAGTAAAGTAGAAAAGGTAGAAGATGGCATGTAAACAGTGCAGGCATTTTAAGGCATTTAGTGTAGGCATGTAAACAGTGCAGTTCCTTGAAGCATTCTAGGTGCCGAGGTGTGATGGCAAATGTGTGATGGAAGATTACGGGGAGAAGAAAGGAAGCATTGGTCAGATCCGCCAAGTGGGCAGAGGGGTAGGGAGATCATAGAAGGGATGACCCGTGAATTGAGACTTTAAAGATAAAGAGGCGCTCACTGGGTGGATAAGTCAGGGTAAGGGTATTCCAGGCAGAGAGAAGAGCATGAACAAGGCAAGGGTTAAAACATGTTTCCGCGATCATATTGGTGCTTGTTGATTCTAAGGTATACATATTTTTTGTTACAACGTCTCTGGACACCATGCAATAGTTTGATTGGAAGTTCTTGTTCTTGCTGGTACATGAAATAATGGTACATTTTATAATATATGGCATTTTAGATGTGGTGAAATAAGGTATAGATATGCTTTGCCATCAAGTAGTACTTCTTGGGTGCTATTCCACCTGCTATGTCTTTGTTTTGGGGATAGATAGACATTAATACTTTTTTATTGAAGAGGAAACAGGCATGAAATGATTGAGGTCCCTAGATAACTATATGACATTCAATTTGACAGCATACTTGACATCTGATGCTGCTTTTAATAGTAATGGCTGGTAGCAATGGAACATGTGGAGAGAATTCAGGTATCTCATATACTGGACTAGGCTATGAATCATCACATTGACTTTTTCAAAGGTAAAAAAGAGAGTTTGAAAAGCTAATGCATATAACTTATTGGGTTTTGTAAAAATATTAAACTTGTGATGCACTGCATAAAAATATACTCACTACTCTTGGTATCAAGATGAAGCCCTGATGAGGCAATACTTTATGAGTTCTGAAAACAGAATATCTACAACTGATCTTTCAAAGCACAAGAAGATGGGTCAGATATAAGCTTCAGTGGTGGGGTAGAGGGGAGGTTCTTGTTTGTGTATCTGGATGGTATTTCTTTTTTTTTTGAGTTGAAGTCTCACTCTGTCACCCAGACTGGAGTGCAGTGACCGCTCCCGGCCACCACAGCCTTGACCTGCTGGGCTTTGGCGATCCTTCCGCCTCAGCCTTCCAAGTAGCTGGAACTACAGGCGCGCGCTACCACACCCGGCTAATTTTTTTGTTTTACTGTAGAGAAGAAGTCTTGCCAAGTTGCCCAGGCGGGTCTCAAACCCGCGGGCTCAGGCAATTCACTCACCTCAGCCTCCCAAGGTGCAGGATTACAGGCTGAGCCACCGAGCCCGGCCGATTCTTTGTGTATCTGGGAAATAATCCATTGAAATTTCCATTGAAGCTAGCGATCTTGGAAAATATCCAAGGAAGAACCTAAGCATACCAGAACAAAAACTTAAGCTCACAGATGTCATGAAACACACTCTAGTAAAATCAGTTTCTGCTCTGTCATCAAATCCCAGTGTGACCGTGGGCAAGTCAATTAACACTTGGATTTTAGTTTCCTAGAAGGCTGGACTAAACCAGGGTTCCTGTCAGATAACAATGCTGTGACTTTTCCGGTATTTTTGAGAATTGTCTGCATTGATGGTAACATGGTGATTGCTCCAAGTCTTGTTTGTCCTTTGGTTTTGGATGCTCTAGGAAGAAAAATGTGACAGCAGATGATGAGTAAAGACACTTTTTGACTGTTAATTTATTTTCTGAAAAAACAGAATAGAAAACTGTACCCCCCAGGGCCAAGGAAAGTTACAGTGACACTTTTCCTCCTACTTTGATCCCAAAGGTATCAGTGAAAAAGATGGAAAATTTAGTGAGAATTTTAAAGCCCAATTTGTTAAAAACTGAGATCATATTTATTTTTGTTTGCTAGAAATGGGAACAGAGTGTATAGTTACTGAGTCTTGACCAGGTAGTTGGCAAAAGATGTTTGAAAAAATGCATCCATATAAAAAGAATGTCTAGAATGATTCAGCCACTATTATTATTTTTTATAAATTAGTCATGGCAGTGTTTGCCTTTCTCAGACTTTGCTTTTCACTTTTCCATAACGACACAAATTCTTGTGGGTTCCTTTTTTTTGTTTCTTTCCCCTTTGGGTATATATTAAATTTTAGTCCATTAGAAGATAATTACCAATGAAAATGAAAACCCTATGTCCAATTTGTTTACCACACTGTTTTCCAAGTGAGCGTTTTGTTTACTATTCTCTCACCATGGTTTTTTAAAAAAATTGGGTATATGTTCAATGGTATATGTGTTGGGATGAAGAAGAAAAATCAAGAGTGGAGAGACACAGCCAGACTATGTCTTTTTAAAGACACTCTTTGGAGGTCCAAATTTGGAATGAATTAAACCAGTTAAACAGGTTTTTTTCAGCAGTGTCAACTTTCCTTGCTGGATGATTTAAGATATTAGCTATTCTAGGATAAAACTTGGTTTGATACAGGTAATCCCATCTATCTACCACCTTAACCTTTTAGGTAAAGATATTATAAAATATGATTTTAAATATAACTGGACACTTCTACAACAAAGGAGAAAAATTCAAGCACATTTGATAATGAGTGGTGATTATGGAAGGGTTTCTATTGTAGCATTATGACTTTTTCATTGGAATTAGAGATAGCTTTTGGGTATCACCATTACTAAATAAATAAATAAATGACCCAAGGACTATCTCTACAGATGAGTCCTGATATAAGCGTGCACATGTCTGTATTTACTGATTTCTGATGTAAGGGGACATGAAAGCTAACCTGATTCATTTGTTTTTAGGGGCTCTTGGCTTTGGGCCTCAGTGCAAGTCCATTGGAAAAGGCAGCTGCAACAATCTAGTGGTCACCAGCAGTCCCATGATGGTTCAACGACTGGGACCCATTTCACCTCCAGCAAGCCAGGTCTCTACAGCATGCAACCAGATCAGTCCTAGCTTACAGAGGGCAATGAATGCAGCCAACCTGAATATACCTCCTTCAGATACCAGGTCTCAAGTTAACTTTTTTTTCCCTTTCTTTATGGTATAATCATACCCCACAAGTGTTTTCCCTTCTCTTCCTGAACACACACACACACACACACACACACACACACACACACACACACACACACTCACTCTCCTCTCTCTCTCTTTCACTCACACTCATATACTCAAGTAACTCTTTCAATTTGAGCTTTGTAGGGGAATGTGTCTAAAAACGAATTCTGTGACATAATATCATCTTAATTGGGAAGAATGGTTTAATACCTGCTGTCTTGTGGTGTGAGTGAAATGAATACCCAATTTGAGATTTTTGCACCTCAGTGATTGAAACCCAGTGTATAAATTTGTCAATTTCTGATGAAGCAAGTCATACCATGGCCCAGAAAATTCAGATGTTCCACGCATATCTATATTACCTGCCAGGTTTTTTGTGTATATGTTGCAGAGTTTCCAGGCTGCTTTATAATCTGTTTTGTGTGTCTGTCCATCCACCCATCCACTAAAATATTTATTAAGTATCTACTGTCTATATAATATAATAGTTGAAGTTTAGGGAGACAGTAGAGAGTAAAGATAGAAATCATAAATTTTGAGAATTTTATGATGTGTCTGGGAAGATATACTTTCATGTATGAGTTATATAACATTTCAACACAATGTCTGATTAGGTGCCAGAATAAGTAGGTAACATAAATGCCATGTATCTATCTCCATGGGACAGAATTGAATAGAAAGGAAAATCACCCCCTCAGACAAATTTTTATTTCTCTTAAGGTTGATATTAGACTGGAGGGGGCATAAAACCAAAATAGTATGTAACGTTTAAGGTCAATTTCTATGTTTGAAATAAATTATTCTATCTTTTGGAAGTGATCTTCTTGGAAAAACATAACCCAAAGTTTCTGCCTCTCAGTTCTGGTTCTGCCGTTAACTATGGTCTTGCAAAGGAATTTTATTCTCTGGGCATCTGCTTCCCCTTTTCTGGGGGTGCTGTAACCTACTAAGATGCTTTGCATTTCTGGGATCTTATTTCTTTTTCCTTTCCTTCCTCCTTCTTTTCCTTCCACCCTATTTTTCCCTCTTGTATCTCTGTGCTGTCCTCCTAGCTGCTATTTGAGACTCTGAAATCATAGTTTCTGAATCATTTATTTATGCCAATTTTTTTCATGAGGTAGAAACTTGTTTTTCACCCGAGACTTTTTGTGATGGGAAGCTGCTGTCATTTTCCCATTGATGATTATGCCTTAAGGGACTCTTCAGACTTGCTGAGTGCTGCATGTAAAATTAACTGTGCTCACGGGGTGGGTGTCATTGGGAAGCCTTCAGTTTCCTGTCTGTGGCAAGTCCAGCCCATGCCTTGAAGGCAGAAGTCATAATTAATGGAGAGACTGACGGTAGGCAGGGCACAGACTGCTCAAGCCATGTACCTCATGCAGTCTCTTTCATGGGTCGGCCAGAGAGGGGTCATTATCTCAGTGTTTTCTGGCATATTTGATTCCTTAGCATAATTTTATATCCTTAAAAGACAACCCCCTATAACAGTGCTCTGACAAGTGTTTTTGACTAGGTATTCTTTGAGTCCTTCTATGGGAATTTTTCTTTTTCGCAGCAGGAGCAAGGACACAGGAGTTGAGAATTGGCTTGGTGAAGTATGGAGCATACTTTTGGCAATTTAGAAAGGTTGCATTTATTTGTGATCCTTAAATTGGTTTGTGTGTTTCATCAGAGGAGAGGAAGAATAAGAGACAACAGTTCAACTTGAAGACATTTACTGTCTAGAGACAAGAAAAGATGCAGAGAGAATCAGTTTAGTGTTTTATATACTGGGGCATGCTGCAGGTAGATGGAGGTGGGAAGGGACATGAATGGTCTAGTTTGAGAGATACTACCCTATGAAAAGCTGCTGAACTTAATTTTTTTTCTGATTACATAATTCTTATTAATTGTAGGGAACATGGAAAATATGGAAAAGTGCCAGGCAGTAAATGACCATCATTCTGAATTCTATTGCCCAGAGACAACCATGGGCGGAATTTTGATATATATCCTTCCAATTATATGCAACCACATATATCATAAGCATAGGTTTTCCTTTCTACTAAATTGATCTAATAATCTACCTAGTTTTTTATAATTATCTTTTTGAAGTTAATATGTTATAAACTTTTGTCATAAAAGTCTTCGGCATCATGCCATGACTTTTTCCTGCCCAAGATTTCATTTTATAAAGTATATAAATAGAACTGTAATTGTTTTATCAGTCTTTTATTACTGGGCATTTAGCTGTTTCTCTTTATTTTGATGTTATAAATAATGCTTTATTGGATCAACCCTGTAAATCCTTTGCTGTACAGCTTGAATTATTAGAATAAATTCTTAAAAGTAAAACTTATTGGATTAAAAAAAGTACACAGTTTTGAGGCATTTTACACATATTCTCAAATTTTTCTGCAGAACAGATCTGGCCGTTTATAAACTCTGTAAGTCTAAGAGAGTGCTTGTTTTCTCAGACCTTATCCATTACTAAGTATTATTAGTTTTATAACTTTTGCCAGTTTGATGTGTAAAATATTATTTTATCTTAATTTGCATTTCTAATTTATTGATAGTGTTGAATAATTTCCATAGATTTATTGGCTCTATTTTTTTTTTTTGATCTCCTTTAGGTATTTTTGGGGGGAGATGTTCATCTTTTATTTATTTTATTTATTTTTTAAACATTTTTTATTTTAAAATTGTGGGGTACAGTTAAGGGTTAGGTATACAAATATGCATAGTTCAGGCACCCTTGTTGATAAGGGGTGTCCCCCCATCCTCAGACAGATATTGACTACCATTAATCCCACCTCCCTTCCCCTCTCGGCCCCCCCATAGAGTCCCACCAATGTCGATCCTTTTCTTATAGTATTACGATAGATGTTCAAGGTCCACTTATGAGTGAGAACATGTGACACCCAGTTCTTTGTTGCTGTGAAAGATCACTCAGTATTATAGACTCTAGTTCCATCCAGGTTGCTGCGAAATTCATGATTTTGTTCTTTTTTATAGCTGCATAGTATTCCATCATGTATAGGTACCACATTTTTAAAATCCAGTCCTCTTTTGATGGACAGCATGGTTGGTTCCAGGTTCTTGCTATTGTGAACAATGCTGCGATAAACATACGTGTGCAGGTATCTTTTTCATAGAGTGATTTGAGTTCTTCAG
>CAUYQG010056783.1:0-29451 GCA_963574415.1 Tarsius wallacei | reverse complement strand
CTACCATAAATCAAAAAAAAAAAAAATTAGCCGAGCATGGTAGTGCGCGCCTGTAGTTCCAGCTACTCGGAAGGCTGAGGTGGAAGGATCGCCGGAGCCCAGCAGGTCGAGGCAGCAGTGGCCGGGAGCAGCCACGGCACTCCAGTCTGGGCGACAGAGTGAGACTCCAACTCAAAAACAAAAAAAAACTCATGACATATAGACAATAAGAATATATATATGTGAGTGTGTCTATATACATACACACACACACAAACACAGACTACAGCCTACCTACAGCCACCCCTCTTTCTGGCCATTAGCATAGTCTGCCCACTTGTTTTCCCACTCTGCTGATGAGATCCAAGCCCCCTCCCCAACCCAGCATGAAGACAGGTGTCTGGATGAGGTTGGGTCTGGTTATCCTCCAGTTTTGGAGGCTCTTGTGTCTCCCTCTCCTCCCTCCTTCCTCCTCCCTCCTCCCTTTCACACCTTTCTCAGTTCTGTCTGTCCTGCCCCCACATCCTGTCGCCGACCACCACCCCTTCCTCAACCCAGCCACTCTGAGGTGAGAGAACTTCAGCAATTTCTTCTTGTTTTTTGAATACGAGAAGTTCTCTTGTCAGCCTTTTATCTATGCTGTTCCCAAAATATCCTCATCAATTCGCATGGTGCTTTTTATTCCTTTGCACCTTGTCTTCCTCCCTTGGGACTATTTTTACCTTCACAGTGGGCCTTCCCTGACCCCCTGCACCAAAGTACTTCCTGCTGCTCTCCAGGGGTCCCTCCCTTTCAACCACAATTTCATATAGTAAATGGAGAAATACCTCTGTGCCTGCTTGTGCATCAATTGTTTGCAAACGTGCGGTGGGGCTAGAATAGGTGAGCTGGGAAGTGTATGAGGCCTAGATTGTAAACCCAGGGTCATTTTCCCCTCTGAGCAGGGAACGTGTAGTCTGTACACCAAGGGCAGGGAGTCCTACAGTCATGTGCTAAAAGGTGGGGTGATCTGACCTCTGGAAGTTGTTTTGTTTTGTCTTTGAGTTGGAGTCTCACTCTGTCGCCCAGGCTGGAGTGCAAGTGACACGCTCATGGCCACCGCAGCCTCAGCCTGTTGGGCTCAGGTGATCCTTCTGCCTCAGCCTTCCAGGTGTGTGCTACCATGCCTGGCTAATATTTGATTTATTGTAGAGATGAGGTCTTGCCAAGTTACCCAGGCTGGTCTTGAGCCTGGGGGCTCAGGCAGTCCTCTCATCTCGGCCTCCCAAAGTGCTGGGATTACAGGCTGAGCCACCGAGCCTGGCCAGAAGCATTTCTTAAAAGCCCTATCTTGCTCTGGATTTCATTGATATAATCTATTTCCCCCCTTCTTCTTTCTTCCCAGGAGAAAATAATGAATGTCAAAGGAAAAGTGATTCTGTCAATGCTGGTTATCTCGACTGTGATTGTTGTGTTTTGGGAATATATCAACAGGTAATTATGAAACATGATGCAATGATGTTGGTGAAAATTCTGCTCTGATTCTGTTCTGTTAGTATCAGCCAAGTCACCAGCTTGAATTGAGATTAGGATTCATTAAAACCTTAAATAAAGGATTCCACCCTTCCTGAATCCCCAAGTCTGGGACTGTCTTTAAAACATTGGATAGGCTGGGCACAGTGGCTCACACCTATAATTCTAGCACTTTGGGAGGCCAAGGTGAGAGGATTGCCTGAACCCATGGGTTCAAGACCAGCCTGGACAACTTGGTTAGACCTTGTCTTTACAATAAATCAAAAAATTAACTGGGCATGGTGGTGCATACCTGTAGTTCCAGCTACTTGGAAGGCTGAGGCAGAAGGATTTCCTGAGCCCAGCAGGTCGAGGCTGTGGTGGCCAGGAGCGTGCCACTGCACTCCAGCTTGAGTGACAGAGTGAGACTCTAACTCCAAAAAAAAAAAAAAAAGCATTGGATATCCCAAGTAACATCTGACAAAATGTTTGTCTTCCTTCCTGCTGTCTTCCTAATATCTTTTTGTACTGTGAGGCTAGATCCAGGGAAAATGAGGTCAAATGAAGCCCCAAATGTAATTTTAAATAATCTGTGTAATCAGATATGGAAGTTACCTTAAGAAATTTCAGATAGGAATTCCATGAAAAGTCCACCCTGAATTTTGCAATCCTAAGATATTTGCAGAGTTTAAAGGAGCAACTTAAATTGTTGACTTTTGCTGCAAAGCACACACTGAGTCGCTGGTGATTCATTTGTGCCTGGCTAAAACTTTTGGGTGTTTTTTGGCTTTTTAAAAACTCTGGACAGCAAAATGAATTAAATATTTGAGTTTCAAATTCATCTGTGGATTTACCCCAAATATGTGAGCTGCCCCTGTGCTTTTTGAAACTACAATGCCCCGGAGATACCAGCTGGAGAGGCTTCTGACAGAAAGTGGCCTTCATAAGCAGCTACAGAAAGGCTTTCATTTTTATTTTTATCCAGCCTCAAATCAAATGCTGTCCTGAGTGCCGTTCTTTCAGGATGTTGTACTGACAATTGTTCTATTTACTAATTGGTTGATGTATTTGACTTTGGTGTTTTGAAACCCTTTTTAGTTCAGTGCTGCCCACCTGTCCAAGGTTAGTGTCCTCAGCTCCCCTCAGACTCCTTTTGTTGGAGTCTTACTCCACCACCCAGGCTGGAGTGCAATGTCATGCTCACCGGCCACCCCAGCATCAACCCGCTGGGCTCCAGGTATCCTTCTGCCTCAGCCTTCCAAGTAGGCAGAACTACAGGCGTGCGCTACCATGACTGGCTAATTTTTTGATGTTTTTATTGTAGAGACGAGGTCTCACCATGCTGCCTAGATTGGTCTCGACCCCACAGCTCAGGCAATTCTCTCACCTCAGCCTCCCAACCTGGCATTCGGACTCTGGTGCATTGGGATTACAGGTTTGAGCCAAAGCACCTGGCCTCGGGGGCACTGGTTTTCAAGTGACAAAACGGAGACCAAATAGACAAAGTGACCTAATAGTGAATCAATGTCCATGTTCTAATTAGAACTCGGATCTTTTTCCTGGACTCCTTGAGCTGCTTGTCTGTGCTAAGACCTGTGAAGGAGACAGTGTGAGCCACATGGGGCTCAGCCCCCACAAGGTGTTATGATGTAGATGGGGCAATAAGATGTCCGTATAAACAACCCATAATACAAAGTAGTTGAAGGCGATCAGAGGTAGCCGAGAGGACCAGGAGAGTTCAAGGAGGCAAGGGTGATATTTGGCCTGGAGGGGGATCCATTTTTGCATTCACTCACAAGTATTTATTGAGCACCTACTGTGTTCTGGGCACCATGCTAGGACTGTATCATGGAAGGCATGGAAGGGTGGAATTTGAGCTGAGCCTCGAAGGATGAATACGTATTCAAATGCCACTGCAGGTGGGTATGGCTGTGGCCATTGCGATGTTGAGGGATTTGGGGACAGGAGGATAGGAGGGTAAGAAGACAGACTTGTTAAAGACGAGCTGGTGGACCTGGACCCACAACTCCATCCTGAGTGCCAGGCGGGGTTCTGATTGTTGGGCTGCAGCACCTCCGTGTGTTTTAAGACAGTCTCACTGCCTTCATTGGTTGAAGAGATGATGCTCCACAGAAGGCTGTCAGCTGGAGTGGCATTAGACTCGGCAATTGATGGTTTGTTTTCTAGAGGATGATAAGTTCTGGGTGAGGGATGGTTGGACCACAGTGTTTCCACCCTCCAAGGCATCTTCATCACCAGGCACTGAGTAGGTGGCAGGAGAGGGCCCATCAGTGGAACCTCTATTCTCACCAATGCCACCCTACCTTCTTTAAAAAAACAAAACAAGAGCCGGGCTTGGTGGCTCAGCCTGTAATCCCAGCACTTTGGGAGGCCGAGGTGAGTGGATTGCCTGAGCCCATGGGTTCGAGACCCGCTCGGGCAACTTGGCAAGACCTCATCTCTACAATAAATAAAAAAAAATTAGCTGGGCGTGGTAGCGCACGCCGGTAGTTCCAGCTACTTGGAAGGCTGAGGCGGAAGGATCGCCGGAGCCCAGCAGGTCGAGGTTGCGGTGGCCAGGAGCGGCCATTGCACTCCAGTCTGGGCGACAGAGTGAGACTCCAACTCAAAAAAACCCCTAAAAAACCAAAAAAGAAACAAAACTGTGACCAGGTGCAGTGGCTCACTCCTGCAGTCCTAGCACTTTGGGAGGCCGAGGCCAGAGAACTGATTGAGCTGGAGTTCAAGACTAGTCTGGGTAACATAGCAAGACCAGGACTCTATAAAAAATCAAAAAATTATCCGGGTATGGTGGCCCGTGTCTGTATTCCGAGCCACTCGGGAGGCTGAGGTGGAAGGATCGCCTGAGTCCAGGAGGTCAAGGCTGCAGTGAGCTGTGACTGTGTCACTGAACTCCAGCCTGGACGACAAGAGTGAGACTCCAACATAGAAAACAAAAACAAAAACACCACAATTTGAGATTCTCCAGAGACCTCCTTTCCCTTGAGATCCCAATGTTCCTACAAGTGAAAATTCCCAGTCTCCTGATGTCACTGGTTATGTTTCAGAGGAAGGTGGAAACCTCCAAATAGCTGAAACCCAGGCTCTCAGCTCAGCCCTGGGCTCGCGGTAATGGTTATATAATAGCCTTTCTCAGAATTAAAAGTAACATGATATGTTTTTCTTTCTCATTTGCTTTTAGCCCAGAAGGCTCTTTCTTGTGGATATATCACTCAAAGTAAGTGCTTTGAATTCTAGATGTCTAGTGGTTGTCTCCATGGTCCTTCTTATACCTCCCACAGTCCACTCTTCACAAGGCAGCCAGCGGTGGTGCTCAGGCCAAGGTTGGGGGAGTGGGTGAATTCCTAGGGGTCCGGATTGTACTCCTCCAGACCCCAGGATTTGTCCGTACAGAACCATGGCCAGTTCTCATCTCTTTTTTCGGGGGGCGGGGTTGGAGTCTCACTCTGTCGCCCAGGCTGGAGTGCAGTGGCACGCTCATGGCCACCGTAGCCTCCACCTCCTGGGCTCAGGTGATCCTTCCACCTCAGCCTTTCAAGTAGCCAGAACTACAGGTATATGCAACCACACCCGGCTAATTTTTTAGTGATTGTAGAGACAAGGTCTCACCAAGTTGCCTGGGCTGGTCTCAAACCTGTGGGCTCAGGCAATCCTCTCGCCTCGGCCTCCCAAAGTGCTGGGATCATAGGCTTGAGCCACCGCACCTGACCAGTTCTCATCTCTTTAAGTGGCATCATTTGGGGAACATTCCTGTCTTGCTGATAAAAGGAATCCAGGAAGCTATTGTCCATTATTCTGCCCCATATATGTTGTCTAAAGACCATTGCAAGAAATCGCTCTGAAGATAAAAATCAGGAAGAAGTTTGAGTCTCTTGATAAACTAGCACTTATCTCAAAAAATTTTTTTTCTTAAGTTTTGAAAAGAACCATGTAAATCTTCATTTTCCTATCCTTGGCTTGGTTGCCAGAAAGCTCAGAGCACAGTATGAGACTTAACTGTTTGTAGTGGCCCCAGCCTTCAGTTCTGATGTACTTTCCCTCTCGATGTTAAGTCTGGCTTTTATGTGTACGTGCCATGGGACCTTGGCAGCTTGCTCAAACCTGCCCAGCCAATATCTCTGCTGTAAAATGAAAAGGCGAAACCTTTATTTGGAATGACCGAGATCATGTGAAAATACAAACCTGGTGACGAAATCAACGTTTCTCTCTCTGTTCCCTGTCTTGGTTTTTATTCTTGTGTTGTTTTCCTGTTTATTATATCTCCATATCACATGCTATCTCAGATGCTTCTGAAAGTTGTGGGCTTTAAAGCAGGTTTAACACTATTAGGCCTGTTCACAAATGACCTTGTCACCCACTTGTCCAACCAAAGGTGTCATATCCCCGGCATCTCCCTCTTTCCCCTTTCTCCTGGAGGCCCTCACCTTGAAGAGACTGTCAGCAGGAGGGCATGGCACTTGCTCCAGTGGTGGCTAAAGTGGCTTCTAACTCCAGTTTCTTGAACTTCTTGTTCGGCGCCCCTCCAAATCTCATGAGGCTCTTACTGCTAACCTTCGGGCAACCTGAATTTTTCTCTGACTGACCTTTGTCACAACCTGAATTCCATTCTTTTCATTAAGACTCTCAACTTTTTTTTTTTTGAGTTGGAGTCTCACTCCGTCGTCCAGGCTGGAGTGCAGTGGCATGCTCACAGCCACCACAGCATCCACCTGCTGGGCTCAGGTGATCCTTCCGCCTCAGCCTTCCAAGTAGCTGGAACTACTTGTAGAGATGAGGTTGCACCAAGTTACCCAGATTGGTCTTGAAACCATGGGCTCAGGCAATCCTCTCATCTCGGCCTCCCAAAGTACTAGTATTTTAGGTGTGAGCCACTGCTCCCAGCCAGACTGTCAACTTCTTACAATGATTCTCAACTTGTAAAGCTCTTTTATGTGTGCTATTTCATTCTGCCTTCAACATTATCTTCATGGTAGGGTTGTTATTTTTATTAACTATACTTTTCAAAGGAGAAAGTAAAAATTCAAAGAGGGAAAATGTCCTATTGCAGTCACATGGGGGCTCGTGAGTGGCAGATTCAGGACTCAGGTTTGCATATAATGCTGCCTCCCCTGCCCCCGTCACCCACCCCCCACCAGCTCCCAGGAAAAGCTGAGTGCAGAAGGTTGTCCAAGGGAGAGAAGGTCGAGGGACCTTCATGTCTGTCCCCTCACATTCTGCTAGAGTGTCATTTCTATTTGATGAAGTTTGAATGTTTACTTATTTATAAATAAATATAATTTATTTTTAAAGTGACCTCTGTCATAAAAAGAGTTTGGAAACCCCAAGTTTGGGGACTACCTCATTTTCTAAGCGTGTTTGTAATCTTTTTCATTTCTTAGAAACCCAGAAATTGGTGACAGCAGCACTCAGAAGGGCTGGTGGTTTCCGAGCTGTTTTAACAATGGGTAAGATGGTCAGATGGCTTCTGCTTGTCCATCCCCCTAATACTTGTAGAGAGGCCACAGAAAGTGGTTTCATGCTCATGACGTTTTTGGCCACTCATCTTTCTTGCTTATTGAAATCATATGAGAAGTCTATTTTGTTAGAATATTTTTGTTTTGTTTTTGAGTCCAGGTATCACTGTGTCACCCAGGCTAGAGAGCAGTAGCATAATCACAGCTCATCACAGTCTTGACCTGTTGGGCTCAAACAATCCTTCCACCTCAGCCTCCTGAGTAGCTGGGACTACAGGTGCATGCTACCACATCCAGCTAATTATGTTTTTGTAGAGATAAGGTCTTGCTATGTTGCCCAGGGTGGTCTCCAACTCGTGGGCTCAAGCAGTCCTCCTGCCTGGGCTCTCAAAGTGCTGAGATTACAGGTGTGAACCACTGCACCCAGCTGTTTTGTTGTTGTTTCTAGTTAACTTGGGAGGTAAAGCTTGGGCTGAAGTTGGGATTTTAGGAAAGACAATCATGAACTAACATGGTCTTAGGAGAACTGTTTTATCAGGTTTCCCCCTGAAACAGCCTGAGTGCCATTGGGCCATTAAGTTGTTAACTATGCTGAGGACTATACCTTTCACCAAAAGGATGTGTTGATGAATAAACATTTAGTATCCCGAGCCTTTCCCCAGCCAGTTCACTTGGTGCACACATTGTCTGCCTTCGAACGGGCGTGTTCACCAGCTGTTCCCTCTCCTTGGACCACTCTCCTTGCCTTACCTAGCTTGTTCTTCCTTGTGCTTAGGACCCACAATTATGAAGAAGAAGAAGAAGGTGACATGGCCAAGGGAAAAGGAAGAAAAAAGGGACAGAGAAAGGAAGATAATGAAGAGCTTCAGCTATGGGAGTGGTTTAATCCAGAGTAAGAAAAGAAGTGTGCCTTCCTGTGCGGTAAATCCATAGCTCAGAAAGTGATGGGGACAGTGGAGGCCCCTGACCTGGGAGAAAGAGTCTTAGCATATTAGATCTTTAACAGCAGATTTTGGACGAGAAACTGAGATCTGGATACTCTGAACCTAATGGATTGATCAATGCAGTGTTTCTGACGGCAATTGGCCAATGGTAGCAGATGAAACACAGATATTGGGGCTGGAAGGGTCTCACCAGCCACACAGGGCATTGTGTAGTACCACAAGATCTGGAGTCAGAGCAAGAAAATTCCCTCTGAGATTCAGCTAACTCATCCATAAAATGGGAATGATGATAAACCAGTTTCATGTGGGCATGAGTTCATTCACGAAGCAACGTGAAACAAATGTTCATCAGAAGTTAGGATGTGCTAGCTGGTGGTTTTCAAACAGCCGTTACTACCCATTCATGTGTTCAGAAACTAGCTTCATGGGTGAAAACCAGCTTTAAAAAAATTAAAATACTAGAATATTAAAGGGCATCACACAAAGTAAGGATAAGTGAAATTTTTGTTTTCATGCATGTATGTATGTGCATATATTTGGTTGCAATATAAAATATATTTTTCACCATGGGTTATGGTCAAAAACACTGTGCTAGGCATTGTGTGAGGCACAGGAAATGGGAGAAAGCAAGCAGTATGGTTGTATTCAAGAAGGTCACAGTCCCATAGGGATTGTTGATGCAAAATTAATGTTTGCCAAGGTTGATAAGGAGTTGTGGGGAGATGGTAGCTCTCAGGGTGACTGTGAGTCCTGAGAGACGTGGGTGGTGGTGCCCTTGGCCAAGAAAGGAACTTGAAGAAGAGACTCCGACCTCAGGGTTGGGGGAAATGAGGGGCCCATTAGGAATGCGCGTGAATTCAGGTGTTTATGGGACACCAGGAAAGTCATGGGGTGCCCTGAGCTTGGCAGAAGGTACATGTTTGAGATATGGAATGAGGTGTCATCAGAGTTCAGCTGGCAGTGGGATCTGTGGGACTGTGAGACTGCCCAGGGAGAGGACCAGGAGAGAGTCCTGCTGACATCAGCATTTAAGGGACAGGTCTCCACAGCAGCAGATAGAGGGAGGACAGGAGAGAATCTCATCTATTCCACCAGGAGGGATCTTGGGTTCTGGCAGGTCCTCTTGTTGTTTTGGGATAGAGGATCCATGCCAGTGTGAAAGGATGGGAGTGTTGGTCTGTCATGTGTCATTTGATAAACTGGACAATAGCGTAAATGTGTCTGAAAAGCTAACCCCTTTCTAGAAATGCAAGAAGATTGTTGTTTTGATAAGCTCCTTTAAATTTTTTTTTTTTTTTTTTTTTTTTTTAGTTAGGATCTCTCTCTGTTACCCAAGCTGGAGTGCAGTGGCATGATCAGGGCTCACTGCAGCCCCAACCTCCTGGGCTCAGACGATCCTTTCACCTCAGCCTCCTGAGTAGCTGAGATTACAGGTGTGTAACACCACGCCTGGCTAATTTTTTAAAAGTTTTTGGAGAAATGAGGTCTCGCTGTGTTGCCTAAGCTGGTCTCAAACTCCTGGGCTCAATCAATCCTCCTGCCCAGGCCTCCCAAGGTGCTGGGGTTACAGACGTGAGAGCCACTGTGCCCAGCTGATAAGCCCCCCGAATGGGGAAATGAGACTCCCCCAGGGGCAGGCTAGATGAGTCATAGATGATCATGGAATATCTTTCTAAGGAGAGGGGGGTACAATTCTACCATGTGCTTTGTTCAACAAGACTTGGGGGGTGGGGCCACAGCTGAATTACTGGGGACAGAGAGGAGAAAGAGACCACTATCAACGGCTTTCACTCTTGCCACCCTTCCCTACATGTGGCTTCCTTTCCAAAGCAGATATCTGAAGAATGTTGGTTTGAAGTGGCATCAAGTTTAAGTCTTTTCAGGGTACCAATATCTTGTTTCTTGCATAAATGAATGGTTGGGGGTAGAATAATGAATGAACAGATCAATATATTTTATTCAAATGTATCATTTTCTGTGGACCACCTAAACCATATGAGGGCATATTGTACATATTTCCACATAAAGATCTTTTTGCTTCCATGATGCCACATCCTCATTTTCCACCCACTTCTCTGTCCTCCTTTCTTGGGCTCCTAGAAGGGGTAGTAGTCCCTTCTTTCCAGCTTACAGGGATCAGAGCTTTTGGGAGCTAAGTCCAGCATCTTCTTATCTTAGACACCATTTCCCAGTGTGTGCTCATCCATCTTCATGGCATTAGATACCATCGGTGAGATTAGATATTGTCCCACGTTTATATATTTTATTTTTTGGAGTCTCACTCTGTCACCCAGGCTGGAGTGCAATGGCACGTTCACAGCTCACTGCAGCCTCGACTTCCTGGGCTCAGGTGATCCTTCTGCCTCAGCTTCCCAAGTAGCTGGGACTACAGGTGTGCACCATCATACCCAGCTATATTTTTTAAAAAATTTTTTTATAGAGATGAGAACTCACTGTGTTGGTCAGGCTGGTCTTGAACTCCTGGGTTCAAGAGATTCTCCCGCCTCGGCCTCCCAAAGTGCTGGAATTACAGGCACGAGCCACTGCGCCCAGCCCCATGTTTGCTTCTTTAGCTCAGATGTGTCCTCTGAGCCCTGACTTGTGTCCACCTGCACCTGACCTGCATCTGACACCTCCACGTGTCTCACAAACTGAATAGATTGCTTGGTTCTTCTCCTCATTCCCCATTGCTCAAGCCAGAGTTCACCTCACAGTCCGATTCATTAGTATGTTCTGTCCACCCCTCCTCCGAACCTTCCCACATCATCCTCCCTGTTGGGGTATGGATAAGGTGAGGGTGGATGGGTAGGCGAGGGGAGGCGCAGCACCTCCGGAGCCGGTGTGCCGGAGGTGCGCGCTGACACCCAGAGATCCGAGTAATGGAAAGAATTGCAACACACAAAGAGGTGAAAGAAGAAAAGATTTATTTAAGAAAAGTTCACTCCCCACAGACAGGAAGTGGGCCTACGCTCTAGGTGAGTGTGGCCCTGTAGCGGGCCTACACTCTAGATAAGTGTGGCCCCGATAGACCTACACTCTAGATGAGTGTGGCACCATAGCCCCCTCGAGCTCCGGCTTAAATCCTTTCCCTTGGAGATGCTGCAGTCAGGTAGACGTGACTGCCGTGACTTTCTTATCAACCACCTGCGAATGTCTTGGAGACCCTGTGACACAGAGACCCATTAATGTCTGTCCATATTATCATAGCCCCTAGAGAAGGGCGTGACAAGGATTCCAGTGCTCCTGCACTTTCCCGAACGACATTCCTTAGAGCTTAATGGAGGGTGCACCTCCCCTTATCTCCTAGGCATTCCCAGTGGGTAGCTTCAGGGGATCCTTGACTTCCCTGTAGATAGGGCCCAATCTACTGGAAGATTGAATCCCCACCTGTTCCCCCTCTGAGCGATCATAACTTTTGTAATTACAAGTTGTGTGACTTCTACAATCCTTGCCCAGTGCATGACGTCTTAGGCCTTGTAAGTTCCCTTTACTCTAGGCAAGCTTGATTGCCACTTTGAGATACCTCTGCACTGGGCTCAGTGGCTCAACCTGTAATCCCGTGCTTTGGGAGGCTGAGGTGAGTGGATTGCCTGAGCCCGTGGGTTCGAGACCTGCCTGGGCAACTTGGCGAGACCTCATCTCTACAATAAATCAAAAAATTAGCCAGGCGTGGTAGCGTGCACCTGTAGTTCCAGCTACTTGGAAGGCTGAGGTGGAAGGATCGCCGGAGCCCAGCAGGTCGAGGCTGCAGTGGCCCAGTCTGAGCAACAGAGTGAGACTCCAATTCAAAAAAAAAAAGAGATACCTCTGGCATCAGGAAGTCTGTGTTTCTGAAAAGACAAAGTCGGCAAAATTAATCTGTATCTAAAGTATGCATTTCTCCAATACATAGCTTCTACTTTCTCATGATTGTGTCAGGGTTCAAGAACAAGACGAAAAATGGCTTCCCACTCTCGGTCTGTCCTTTCACTCCCTTCCCACTCCACAGCCACCATCCCCTTTTCTGTGGCCACAACTTTTCACTGGATCCCTTTCTAGCATGCTGCCAGGGAAAGTACTGTCAATAATGATTTGATGTATTCCACATTTTTTTTTAACCAACTGCATGATTCATAGGATTTTAACACTTTCTTCATCCAACCCTTGCATACCATGAAGTGCCCATGAAGAAATACATAAAATTTAAAAGCTGCCAATAACCCAGGGAGTTGTGTGATTTGGTTACGAAGACCCATTTATATTGGGGAAGGCTTTTGACCTGCACTGATGGAACTATGCTGGCTGATGTCGCACTGCTGGGTGCCCTGTTTGGTCTTTCCTGGCACTTTTTCCTTCTTTTTCCACCTTTGTCATCTTGGATACCTCTGACAGTTGACGTTGTCATAGACTAGCTTCTGCACATGTGTGGGCTGCCCTCTGTCGCTTCTTTTTTTTGGGTTTTGTGGGTTTGGATGACTAAGACGCATCGAAGCAGAAGTTCATCCAGGAAAGTGATCTGGATCTCATTCTCCCTCCCCTTCCCCTCACTGTTTGCATTTTCAGTCTGTTCTCTGGCTTCTTAGACAGGGTCCCTGACACGGTGGAACTGCCAGTGGAATTGAATAATTAACAGCTGGGAAATAGAACATTTTAATTTTTAATTAAACATTAATTTTTAATATTGCTACTTTTTCTTCCTGCTTGACAGAATATTTCCTATCCACGTAATCAGACTGGAAGCTGGTTTTCTGACCCAGTCTATCCAGAAGATGTGCAGTTGAGGAGTGGGTAGCAAGCTGACCACCTGTCAGGACTGCGAGATTCTCAAGGGGCAGGAAAGTGTCTCATTTCTCCAATCTCAGTGCATAGCAGAACGACTTGGCACAGAGCAGGGACCTGGAAAATGCATGTTGAGGGAGCAAGTACTCCACTGTGGCCCCTCATATAATTTTTTTTTTGAGTCAGGGTCTCACTCTGTTGCCCAGGCAAGAGTACAGTGGCACCATCATGGCTCACCGCAGCCTCGACCTTGTGGGCTCAGGCGATCCTTCTGCCTCAGCCTCCCCAGTAGTTTGGACCACAAGCACATGCCACCACATCTGGCTACTTTTTAAATTTTTTTGCAGAGGTGAGGTCTCGCTGCGTTGCCTTGGTTGGTCTCATACTCCTGGGCTCAAGCAATCCTCCCACCTCAGCCTCCCAAAGTTCTTGGATTATAGGCATGAGCCACTGCACCCAGCCTCCTTCATGTAAATTAAATGGTCAAAGACTGTTCCCTTTTTCTTTTTCCTGCCCCCACTTTATTTGTAGAATGGGGATGATGATGGCACCCACTTCCTTGAGTGGTCCTGAAGTTTAAATGAGGAAATGAGAGTCAAGTACTTAGCCCCTGGCTTGGAGTAAGTATTAAATAGTGTTACCTTTAAATCATTTTTGAAAAAATATTACCTGTAGGCTGGGTGTGGTGGCTCATGCGTATAATCCCAACACTTTGGAAAGCCAAGGTGAGAAGATTGCTTGAGCCCAAGGGTTCGAGACCAGCCTGGGCAACTTGGTGAGACCTCATCTCTACAATAAATCAAAAAATTAGCCGAGCATGGTGGCCTGTGCCTGTAGTTCCAGCTACTTGGAAAGCTGAGGTGGAAGGATCACCTGAGCCCAGCAGGTCGGTGGCCGTGAGCATACCACTGCACTCCAGCCTGGGTGACAGAGTGAGACTCCAACTAAAAAAAAAAAATTATTACTTACCAAATGTCTGGCTTATACACAGCTACACGTCTTGGCTAGTGTGCTGGGTTAGAATTACTAAAAGCTCCTTGGCAGGCTAAGACTCAGTGAATGAGGTGGTGATGCAGGTGAGTTCAGAAGTGTTGATTATACAAGTGTAAGCTGTGTGTGTGTGCTTATCGGTTTTTCTTGGTTTGAAATCCTGTCATTCAGCAAAGCTGGGGTTTATAGGACTAAAAGCACCATGTAAACCTCTAAAAACCACAACAAAAAGCCCATCATATTCTCAGTCTGCATCAATGAAAATTTCTAAAGCAGCTAAGTTGAGTTGATATAGTATTCCCTTTAAATCAGAACAAACCTGGATTTGACCCCAGCTTTGTCAGCACAGCAAGTAAGTACTCATACAAGAAGCAATATAGGAGGGCAGCTCAGAGCACAGACTCCAGAGTCAGACTATCTGGGTTCAAATCCCAGTTATACTCTGCAAGCTGTGTGTGGCCTCAGGCAAGTTGCTTAGCCTCTCTGTACTAGTTTCTTCATTGGCAAAATGGGAATAAAAATAGTACCCACCTCAGAAGGGTGAAACCTTCGCACAGTGTCTGGCCCCACAGGAAGCACTCATCATCAGCGACCAGCTATGTGGTCCTGGACAAGTTAATAAGCTTCTCTGAACCTTGGTTTTCTTGCCTAATAATGGACATAGTAAAGTGCAGGGCTGTTGTTGCAAGGATTAAATGAGAAGGTGTATGCAATGATACCTGGACAGGTCGGTGCAGCGTGCATGGTGACTTCTTTCATGATGGAAGGAGAGCAGGAGCGACTGTGTCCCCCGTGCAGCAGGCACACCTGGGGTGCTGAGGGCACAGCCACATCTCAGAGTTTCAGGCAAGATGGGACAGGCCAAGAGAGGAGCCCAAAGCCCTCTGAAACAACCGGGAGGAGGGAGGCGATTCTAGCTGTGCAGGGCAGCTAGGAAGCAGGCCAGAAGCAGCGCCAGGGGCTGGAGTGGGAGGCAGAGTCAGCTCAGGAATTACAGAGTGCAGAGTTCGGTGACAAGGGACAGGAGGCATGAGGAGCATCTGCTGAGGCTTCTTTTCCACTTGGCACTGGGGCAGGGGCGAGGTCCGGGATGACACAGCTGTGCTCATCAGCCTCCTGTGGAAAAACCCCGCCTTACTGAAGGGTAGGGCAGTTCTGTGAAAGCCAGCCCTTCGCCTCTGCAGGGGTCAGCAGAGTCCTCACTGGCCTGAGGAATTTGCTGACTTTCCCCCAGCCTCTCACCAGCGCCACAGTCCCACACACAGCTGGCAGTGCCCACCAGGCCCCACCAGGACTGGGTCTCAGCTACTCATCTTCTCAGTTTGTTGCCCGCAGGAAAGTGTAAGCAGATGCCAAGCAGGGCTCCAGGCCCACACTGGGGCTTGCAGTCCTCGCTTCCTACCAGAGAGATGCAGCAAACAGGGTCCAGTGGTCTCCAGGCTCCCCACGGCCCGGAACTCCGCCCTCACTTTACCCTTCAGGGCTTCATGCTATGTCATTGCTCTTGTGTGGCTTCCTGTGTTTATGTTGGCCTTGCTAAGTCCCTTCCAGGCTCCCTGAGTGCAGAAAGCCTCCCTCCCTTGCACCCCTTTAGTGTCCATGTAGAAGCGACCTGGTATAAGGAGAGGGTCTTTGCCAGAGCCCTGTACTCCTGCCTTGGCCTTGCTGGGCCTGGAGCCCTATACTCTAGCTTCAGCCTTGCTGGGCCTCTGGCTGAGTTCCTTCCTTTCTGGTGCCTTTGTCTCCTCAGATGAAAGGTAACACCAGAATCCCCTTAGCCTGGGGCTCTTCTTGGCTCACCACCAGATTCCCACCCAGAAATTCCTTTCTGACAAAAGGCAGATGAAAATAGTTCTCTTTCAAAGCTCATGTCATTCTCTCATCCCCCTGCCTCAAGAGGAGGGTCTCCTTGGGTTCAGGTGGCACCCACAGGGATAAGTGACACCCAAAGATGCCACTGGCAGCTGAGGAAGGGACTGGGGAGATGGGGTAAGGAGTTTAGAAGTAGAAGGAGAACTAAGAAAGCAGGAGAAGGGGAAGAGGGCATGAAATGTATAGATAGGATCCCCATGAGGGCTCCCCAAGACAGCCCTCAGGCACCTGGGCCAAAGTTTCCATCCCCCACCCAGAAGATGCTGCCCCACAAATGTCACACCTCCTGGCCCAGTTCTTGGGGTTAAGCTTCAGTTAGGATTCAAGGGCAGTCACCACAGGTCATAGCTGCCCCGTTTTTTTTTTTTCCTTGGACGGTCTCTGCCCTGCCATGGCAAAGCTGTCTGGACTCATGGGACTCTGTGTTTTAACCACCAGGAGACGCCCAGAGGTTGTGACAGTGACCAGATGGAAGGCGCCGGTTGTGTGGGAAGGCACTTTCAACAGAACCATTCTAGAAAATTATTATGCCAAACAGAAAATTACCGTGGGGCTGACGGTTTTTGCTATCGGAAGGTAGGTGTCACTGATAAAATTGGCTTTGACTTTTTCTTGTTCCACTGGCAAAGTGTTTGTGAAGGAACCACTGGATCCATGGAGGGTGTCCACAATTTGTCTAACTTAACAGACAGGAGAATGTTTCAGTGGGACTGTTTCAGTCTCCCTTCCACGGAGTCCCCCAAAGGCTGAGAACAGGACGATAGGAGATGAGCCCACCCATTTCACCTCAAAGTGAGGGTCTCAGGTTGCAGGAAAAAAAATGTCTGCTACACCACCAAGACCAGAGTCAACAGCATAGCCACAACTACCTCCTACCTGACCTCATGGCTACTAGACAGTCCAAAGGTGCATTATCCCTCCTATGCTTTAAGGGCCAGGACCCAGGACAGATGGATCTGCCACAAGTTCTAAGATGCAAAGTGACGTATGCACAGCGGTTTTTCATACTGGAACATGGCTGAGCACTCTTCTATGGTTCCTCAGGTCACTTCTACCTTATCCCTGCTGGAGGATTTGGCCCTGGAAGATTTGGCCTGTCAGAACTTCCTCTTCCAAAGGTTGGATAGGTTCCAGTTTCAGCTTCCATTTCCTCATTTAGGACATTCGATGTAGAAAAACTGCCATTAGTCTTAACTTGAACATTCTAGCTGCGATACTAGTTGTTAAACCCATTTTGACTTTTTTGGAGAATTTTTTCTTTTTTTTTCTTCAAAACAAAACTGAAGGTTCAGTTTATCTACTTTTTTTTTTTTTCAGTCCTCTGGGCCTTTCCATCTGTACCTCTTCTGAAACAGCCACATGGAGCATTGATTCCCTTGCTTTGTACAAAGAGAGTCAAAAGCTCACGTCCAGCCAAGCTTAAGCTATGGCAAGCTAAGGCCTAAAAGCTCTGAGAAATCTACTGGTTCTCCAGGGATAACCGTCCCCTGCCTGAGCCCAGCAGCCTTGGCTGTCGCTGACGTTAATAACCTTAATCAAGTTCTGATGTCATGGAATGTGCTGATCCCAGGGGCCCACGTGGCATCTCTAACAGAGAAGGGTGACTGTGGAGTTTTGACATTTTTACTAGTAGAATCTGTACTGTCATGAGTCAGGAGCCAATGCACGGCTCACCCAATTTTTTGGCATTTTTAAAGGGGATAAGCCAGCCACGTTACAGATGGATTTGATCCTGGTGTTTCCAAAAAGATCGGAACGTTACCTATTGCCCCAACTGGCTTCTGCCATCCGATGCCAATTGCATATTCTGGTGAAAGCGCTCCACCTTCGGCTCTGAGACAAGATAGGACTGTTTGTACTCAGCAGCAATAAACCCCTGTGAGTGGATTTGGACTTTCAGAAGGTGTGATGTTTGGTTTGTTTTCCAGCAGCAACGCATGGAGCCAACTACAGTGCTTTAATCTCTCAACAATGTTAAGCCTCACAGTCACGCTCCCTGGCTTCCCACCCACCCCAGTGTTGCTTCCCAAGCTTCAAGGCACAGTAGATTTTTCTTGAAGTTCTAGAATCCTGAAGGAGCTCCTGGCCACTGGCCACAGGGTCATGTCGAAGTCCCTCTTTATAGTGCTCAGATATATTCTCTCCATTTAAAGAATTGATACTGTGCCGGGCACAGTGGCTCAAGCCTGTAATCCTAGCACTTTGGGAGGTGGAGGCGAGAGGATTGCCTGGTTCCATGGGTTCAAGACCAGCCTGGGCAACTTGGTGAGACCTCGTCTCTACAATAAATAAAAAAAATTAGCCAGGTGTAGTGGCACATGCCTATAGTTCCAGCTACTTGGAAGGCTGAGGCAGAAGGATTGCCAGAGCCCAGCAGGTCAAGGCTGCGGTGGCCAGGAGTATGCCACCAAACTCCAGACTGGGTGACAGAGTGAGACTCCGATTCAAAAACAACCAAAAGAATTGATACTGTAACCCCCTAGGTTTTTGGATGTCAACATTAAGAGTGTATTTTGTTTTGATAGCAAAGAAAGGGAATCCAAGCAACAGTAAAAAAGCAAAAAGTGCCCTTCGTTATCATTCACTAAACATCATGATTGGTCAGTAGGGGGATCAGCAAATTAAATTCAGTCCATATTCACTGCCCATGAGTTTTGGGTCTGGATGAGCAGGTTTTTTGTTTGTTTGTTTGTTTGTTTTGAGTTGGAGTCTCACTCTGTCACCTAGACTGGAGTGCAGTGGCCGCTCCTGGCCACTGCAGTCTCGACCTGCTGGGCTCCGGCGATCCTTCCACCTCAGCCTTCCAAGTAGCTGGAACTACAGGTGCACGCTACCATGCCCGGCTAATTTTTTATTTATTGTAGAGATGAGGTCTCGCCAAGTTGCCCAGGCAGGTCTCGAACCCGCAGGCTCAGGCACGGCCTCTCAGAGTGCTGGGATTACAGGCTGAGCCACCGAGCCCAGCTGGATGAGCAGTTTTAAACCATCTGCTTTCTTCTTCCTCTTCCCTATAGTCTCCATACATGGCTTCACCAGATAGTCTATTTCGTGGACTTACAAAAGATGTCAATGTAGTGTTTTCCAAATGAATAGATAAATAGTTAAAAAACCACTACACACCAATTAGAATGGCCAAAATTCAAAACACTGACAACACCAAATGCTGACAAGAATGTGGAGCCTGGAAACTCTCATTCATTGCTGGTGGGGATGCAACATGCAGCTTTGGAAGACAACTTGGCAGTTTTTTACAAAACGAAACGTACTCTTATAATACGATCCAGTGATTGTGCCTCTTAGTATTTACCCAAATGAGTTTAAAAAAAATGTATGCCCACACAAAAATTTGCATGTGGATGTTAATAGCAGCTTTATTCATAATCGCCAAAGCTTGGAAGCAACCAATATATCCTTCAGTAGGTGAGTGGAAAAATAAACGGTGGTACATCCAGGCAATGGAGCATGATTCAGAGGGAAAAAGAAATGCGCTATCAAGCCATGAAAAGATAGGAAGACCATTAAATGCCTCTTACTAAATAAAAGAAGCCAACTGAAAGTCTAAATACTGTATGTTTCCAACTACATGACGTTCTGAAAAAGATAAAATAAAGGAGACAGTGAAAAGATCAGTGGTTGTTAGGGGTGGAGGGAGAGGCAGGGATGAATAGACAGAGCACACAGGATATTTAGGAGAGTGAAACAGCTCTGCATGACACTACAGGGTTAGATGCATGCCATTATGCAGCCATCAGAACCCACAGAATGTACAGCACAACGTGTGAACACTTACATAAACTATGGACTTTAGGTGACAGTGATGTACCCATGTAAGTTCATCAACTGTAACAAATATGAGGGGAGACCCCAAAAAGCAGAATTTATTTATAAAAAAATTGTGTATTCTTACATGTTTAAACTTCAGTCACCTTCATAGTACTCTACATTTGATGCAATACAACTATTGAGACACTTTTTCCACTACTCAAAACAGTTTTTGAACTTGTCAATTTTGATGCCTTTTAGTGCTTCTGCCATTTTTTTGTTTCACTTCTTCCATGGCGGCAAAACATTTCCCTTTGAGGACTTTTTCATCTGGGGAAACAAAAAAAAGGTCTCTTGGAGCGAGATGGGTGAGTAGGGAGGATGGGGCACAGGGATAATGCTGTTTTGGGTCAAAATCTGCTGATCACTCAGTGCGGTGTGGGCATGTATACTCGTAAATCACCCATCATGAAATGAACAAATGCATTGAAAGAATCTCCAAAAAAAACTAACTGAAGCTGCTCACAGACTCTCACAACAAGGCTAGCTGGTACACTGATGCTGATGGGTTCCCAGGACACTTAGCGGAGGAAGCCTATACCACAAGGGACCCACACTCCAAAACATAATTGTGGTTTTTTGGAGGTCTCCCTCATACACCACTCAGGTGAAGGAATACTGAAGGAGGGGAGAGGCTGTGCAAGTATGGGGGCAGGTAGTAAATGGGAACTCTGCACTTTTGGCTCTATTTTGCTGTGATCCTAAAACTGCTCTAAGAAATTTGTCTTTTTTTTTCTTAAGACCAAGAAAAAATAGTTAAAGTGAGGTCAAATAAAATAGCTAAAATAAGATCAAATCAGAGGTTGTTTCCTCTAGTATTTGGATGGATTTATAATGGTGGTAGGTGGACCGTGGATTGGTGTTTTAAGTGACCAGTGGGAGACCCACGGGATGCCTACGTAACAAGAAAGGAGATCTGTGTTCCATAATTTATCCTCTGCGTCACAGAGGAGGAAAAGAGCTTGCTGTTGTTTGAGCTAATGGTCACATCATTCTTGCATCTGGTCTGGCAGTAGCAACACTGGGTCATATGTTGTGGGTTTTGAGGGAGGCTCAAGGACTGGCACCTCCTTTGACCGCCCAAAGTCTGAACCAATTGATACGTCAGACAAAGGAGGAAGTAAGGCAGGGGGTAGTAAATGTCACCTTGGTTATAGTTAAAACTGTGTTGGAGAATGTGCCTTATGTCTCCAGGCCCTGGGCCTCCTACGTATTGAACCACAGAGTTAGAAAGATTTAGGCACCCAGGCACTTACAGCTTTAGAAGCTACAAGTCTCTAGATATGGGAATAGAGCCTCTACCACTGAGCTTACTGCAAGGCCCAGAGCGGTTGAGAATGCATGCTTTCTTGGATTGGCCAGCTTCCAAAAGCAAGAAGAGAGGAGGGACAGGGCTATGCATGCCCAACCGCTCTTCCAAAATTGGCAGTCAGGTAAGTCATTCCACCTCCCTCAGGACTGCGTAACTGAATGGTGGAGAGTAGCCAGGAGTGTTACATGAATAGATGTCCCTCCACATGAAAACACACATCTGGGGTAGAGAGAAATCATTCCCCTCCTAATCGTAAAATACAGAGAAGATGATTCTAATAGCATGTGGTGTCCTGCAGGAATCCCAGAGGTTAAATGCTTCCCTTTCTTCTTTGTTTCAGATACATCGAGCATTACTTGGAGGAGTTCATAACATCTGCTAATAAATACTTCATGGTTGGCCACAAAGTCATATTTTACATCATGGTGGATGATGTCTCTAAGATGCCTTTGATAGAGCTGGGTCCTCTGCGCTCTTCTAAAGTGTTTGAGGTCAGGCCTGAGAAGAGGTGGCAGGACATCAGTATGATGCGCATGAAGACCATTGGGGAGCACATCTTGGCCCACATCCAGCACGAGGTCGACTTCCTCTTCTGCATGGACGTGGACCAGGTCTTCCAAGACAATTTCGGGGTGGAGACCCTGGGCCAGTCAGTAGCTCAGCTGCAGGCCTGGTGGTACAAGGCATATCCTTTTGAGTTTACCTATGAGAGGCGGAAGGAGTCAGCAGCATACATTCCATTCGGCCTTGGGGATTTTTACTACCACGCGGCCATTTTTGGAGGAACACCCATTCAGGTCCTCAACATCACCCAAGAGTGCTTTAAGGGAATCCTCCAGGACAAGAAAAATGACATAGAAGCTGAGTGGCACGATGAAAGTCATCTAAACAAGTATTTCCTTCTCAACAAACCCTCTAAAATCTTATCTCCTGAATACTGTTGGGATTATCATATAGGCCTGCCTTCAGATATTAAAATTGTCAAGTTATCTTGGCAGACAAAAGAGTATAATTTGGTTAGAAACAATGACTGACTTCAAGTTGTGCCAGCAGGTTTCTGAATTTGAGAGAGTGTTATTCCGGCCTCTTCCTCAGAAAAGTAACACTTGAGTTTAACTTAAAAAAAAGACTAATGAAACACCAACCGGGTAAACACATACTATTCCTCCTTGTAACTTTGAGCCTCATAATATGGAAGAATGAATGTTTACTAATCAGATGTAAATTCCCAGTGATTTCTTATATCTATTCTGGATGTGGGAGAAATACTCTTAACTGAACCAAAAAGAACTTGTCATAGGCAGGGAAAAAGCCAGAAACACTCTACATGTGCCAGACAATATGATGGAGAAAAGGGTGTTTGGCAATGAGATACGGCTGTGGGGGTGTTGCCTTGGTCTTCCTGTTTCCAATGGGTCTCAAGCAACATGGAGTTGCTCTGCAGCAGAAGTCTCAGTAAGGAACATTTGCCTTGGCCAAGGCTTCAACAGCAGATTGCTTCAGGCCATATGCAGTCCGTCCTTTTCTCATCAGGATGCTGTTTGGCTTCTGTGCAAAAGATTGGTGGAGATTCCCAGTAGACATCATGGTGGTGTGTGGTCAGAGTACCTAAGGAGTCAAGGTACTCAGTGTGGAATGAAAGTAAAGACTCCACATGAGTCTGCCATGAGCTAGCAAAGAGAGTGGAAGAGAAGGACTGATCACTGTGGGGCAGTGTCACCCTGGAGGGACGCAGGGCATGGGGTTAGTGCTCAAATGCATCATGGATCCAGGCACTGAATGGAAGGCAGTGTGGGTGATCTCCAGCCTCCTTGACCCCACAACAAATGAGCAGCAGGGACTTCAGTGGAAGATGCTTCTTATTTTGCTCATGTCGTATTCAGTCTACCAGACTCTTCAGCTTGTCTTCAGATCCTTGGCAAGGAGATGAAAGGGTAGCAAGGAGCTCCGTCTCCAAGACCTGGGCTTCATCAGAGGACAGTGGGTTTAGCTGGTTTCAACCTCAGGTTCCGCAGCCTGGCTTGGAGGGCTGACATCAAGGAGTGGACTGGAGAAAAAGCCCTCCCGTCAAGTCCCTCTCATTTCTCTCTGCCCCATCTACACTGTGTGAATGTCACAATGGGCTTTATAACGAAAGCGCGAGGGATAGCATTGGGAGGTCTGGTTATCATGACTGAACAGCTCAGCATTCAGTTCCCTTCTCTAAGAGAAGCTGTGCAGTTCTATGTATGATTTAAAGTTCTGCCAGTCAGTGTCAAGGAAATTGGGCGGCAACATTTACATATGCACATATATTTATATTTTGCTTGTGTTCTGGTTTAGGTCACCTGTGTCCGTTTTCAAGTAGTTTATTTGAAGAGCCATGGCACTGGCTTGATGGATGGTGCAATGGGATTCTTCTATAAAACAAGACTTAGGTTTTTTTCTATCATTCCACCGTGCCTCTTACTTCAGTTGTTGCCAAAACAACCTCATATTCAACAGAACAAAACAAATAAAAATCCTGAATTAGTGGTCTTTGAAAAAGTAGACCCCGCATCAGTTAAGAATCTTGCCTCTCTATTACTAAAGCTGTCTTGGATCCAATCTGGAGTGGGGAAAGTTTAATGATTTAAGTCCTAAGCTAAGGGAATAATCTGTCTTGAAAGTTTAGAGAAAAGGGTTGAAGTTTACTTTTGAGGGACTTTCTCGATTTAAAAAAAATTCATTAAAATTTAAATCCCCAACGGACAAATTCAGGATCACATTAATTTCCAGAGTGGGGAAAACAAATCTCATTGATGGTTATTCTTTAATTTTTAAAAAAATAAAATTTCTGATTTACAATTAAATAAATTATTTTCTCAACATATTCTAGTCTGGTTATGGATTGTGCATTTTCTCCCAAAGATGTTAAAAATTATCAATTATATAATTTTAGGTCTTTAGACTCAGAAAACTCCTCATGCCCTTCTGAAAATGTGTCCACTGTTACAAAGATAGAACAGGCTTGAGATTCCCAAACTTTTAAGCAACAAATGTTTATATACAGCTTTCCAAAGTAGTGCACTGACATAATTAACAGTGGAATAATCATTAGGAAAAGCCTTGCCCCTGATGCCCAGGACAGGGCACTGGGGCCAAGGAAGAAAACAATGCCATAACCATAGCTGGTGGTATTTATTAGTCCTGCCCTCGGAGGAATATATCTGGGCAAGGGGAAAGTCTGGATCTCCAGCAGTTCTATTTATAATATAAATATTAAAGGTGAGCAGGCCGATGTGGTGAGATGCACTGAACGCACAAGCGAGCATGATTCTCTCTGATAGAGCCCATTTCATCAATGAAGAAGGTGAGGTTGAGAGGTAAAGCCACCAGCTGGTAAGTGACTGAGCTCTAGAGACACAAGGATTGAGGTGTTGATACAGTATATTCGGAGGCCCATGTTGCACATAAAATGCAACTAGGTATCTTCCCAGACCTGTATCATCTCCCGCTGACTGTGCATTAAACCTGTCCCAAATGCATTAAATAAGTTAAAATACATCATGTAAAAAAATGAAAACCAGTGTTATTCTTATCTTTACCTTGTGCATGGAGGGCTGATGTAAGCACCGTGGGCACACAATGGCAGGGCAGGGCCTCGGAAGGTGTGATCGGGAAGAGAGGTGGGTGGGAATGACAGCTGTACCTCCCCCTTCCACTCCATCTCGAATCTGGAAACCATATGCAGCGGAAGACCAAACATTTGTTCAAGGCCTGAAAGATTCCTCTTTGTCATTCTTTGATCTCGCCTAGTCAAAATCACACAATGTAGTAAGTAACAGCTACGGCAGTAGTTCTGATATGAGTATTTACTAAGTGTACTATTTACTATTAAATGTGCCCTGTGTCAGTGAATAACACAAGCATGAGCACATACCTACAAGCATGAAAAGTCATAGAAAGAGTGAATCTATAACACTACACATAAACATTTTAAGGAGAGAAAAGAGGGTCCAGGGGGAAACTATTGGTCAAAATCTCAGATCTGAAAGGGTGCAGAGTCAGGACTTAAACCCAGGACTGTATGACTCTAAATCCTGTGTTCTTTCCACGGCTCCAGACTGCCTCTCTCCCTCTCTTTTACACACACACACACACACACACACACACACGAACACTTTAGCAATTTTGTTTTTGAAATTTGGGGATACCAAAGGAATCCCCATCAAAGCTCTCGATTTCTTTGCTAGGCATTAAAGAGGGAATGCAGTAGACCAAAAAGTACTTCAAAGGCAGGATGTAAGTCTACAGCTGGAGAAGCAGGAAAGTGAAACCGCGCAGATGTGAGATACAGGTGAGTACAATGGCTGAGGGAGTGGAGAGGGAGGAAGGATGTCTGAGGATACAGAAGTAACCTCACAGGGGCTGACTTTGAACTAAGCTTTGGAAGAGAGGGAATCTTTGAAAGGAGTGCATTGAATGACGTTTCTGAAGGAAGCAGCAGGAATGAAGCCCAGAGGGCTGCGATGAGACTTTCACAGAAACCCACAAAAATGGTGTCGAAGCTTTGGGACTGGATGAAATCACCTAGCAGAGCCTGTGTGAAAAGAAGCAAAGACCACGTGAGGGCTTTGGCTGACTGACCATCCCGCATTTCACCCAACATTTATGGTTCTCTTTCCCTTCCCAGCAAGTCCTGATCTCCTTTAGGGAATGAATCTATGTAATTTCTGTGGAAACCGGTGCCATGATGGAAACGAGTGCCCTCAGCTAAGCCATTCAGCACTTTCTATCCCCCCGGTGGCAACGACTGATTCATAGGTGGGCAAGTCAAATATGCTAGTCCAAACAAAGTGAATTTGAAGTCTTTTACTAGAAATGAAGAAGCATGTAATACTAGGGGCTGTTAGACAAGGGAAGCCTGCCTAGCATGAAATTGACAGTAGAGAAGGAAGAACAGAGACAGAGAAACCCAGTTCCTGGTGACAACCATGAGCCACTGAATCAAGCCTTACCTAAGGTCTGTACTGCCTATGTTCTTTTCAAAGGTATGGGCCAATAAAATCCCATTATTGTCTAAGTCAGCTAGAGTTGGACTTTCTCTTATAACTGAAGACAACGCCACTGGCCCCTCTAAGATTGTCAGTTCCTTACTGGCAGGACCATCCTATCTTTGCATCAGTTCCAGCACCTCCTAGGTCACTCGAATAAATGCATCAACATCTACTCCTATCATGCCTCAGAAATGCTTTTCTTTCATTAAAACATTGATGTTTGATCGTGGACTGTGTGTCCTATAAAAAAAAGCAGATGTTTTCATGTCTGGCACCTGGAACTCTTCCTCCTATAGCACACAGTATGGGAACTCAGGAGCTTACGCTCCAACTCAATGCCATAACCCTCTGGGTTCAGTGCTGTTTTAAGGTCAGTGATGCATGGAATAAATGTGCTTTGTCAGCTGAGAGCAGTGGTTCGCAGCCTGGAATTGCCCCCTGCTCTGCCCTGGAACATTTGGCAATGGCAATGTCTGGAGGCATTTTGGGGGCTGTCCCAACTGCTGGAGGTGTGCTATGAGCATCTGGTGGGCAGAGGCCAGGGATGCTGCTGAACAGCCTACGATTTCTCAACAAAGCATGAGCTGGCTTAAAATGTCATTAGTACTAATGTTGAGAAAACCTGGAGTAAAATTCTGTTGGACTTCATTAAGAAAGAAACTCTGGGACTCAATTTGCTTGACAACCTCCTATCTACCTGGGGATAGTCCCCTGCCAGGGATCAAGAGCCTCTAGCTCTCACGCTAGTCCTCCTCTGATAACGGTCACAACTAACACAGAAGTAGTTCTCCATATTAAACACCAGAGGGCAGGAATTTCCAGATAACCTCAGCAACTGCAGTGATTAAAAACGTCTGTTTTGCTGTGTGCCCTGTGGCTCATTCTTATAATCCCAGCACTTGGGGAGGCCTAGGTGCCTGAGCCCGCGGGTTCAAGACCAGTCTGGCCAAGTTGGCGAGACCTCATCTCTACAATAAATTAAAAAAAAATTAGCTGGGCATGGTGGCCTGCGTCTATATTTCCAGCTACTTGGAAGGCTGAGGCAGAAGGATCACCTGAGCCTAGCAGGTCGAGACTGCGGTGGTCGAGAGTGTGCCACTGCCCTCCAGCCTGGACAATAGAGTGAGACTCCAACTAAAAAGAAAAAATCCGTTTCTGGAGCTGTTAATTTTGCATATAAAAGAGAATGACTACATGTATTTAAAGGATGTTGGCTGTGAAAAATCAGCCCAAATTAGGATACATTTGGTGAACTGCGTAACTGTTCAGAATAAAAGGTGGGTTCGTTGTTTTAGTTAAAGATATTTTGGTTGCAAGGATCAGAAACCCCCTTGAACTGTCTAAACCTGAAACTCTCAATAAGGAGTTTATTGGGAGGCTACTGGAGAATTCCCCTGAATATAAGGGACGGGTCACAGGAGGCGGTTGTGAACCGAAGCCAGCTTGTGGGTGCCTACTAGCGAAATATTTCCTGTTACGTGGTTGCTCCAAATCTGAGAGGGCTTGTGTGTAATGTTTAACTCTTTGAAATAAGTCACCTGGAAGTCTAGCAGGGAAAGACATTGGTTTATTAAAACTTATGGAAACCACCGGTTTGTGAAGAATCCACACCTCAGGGCAGTTTTGTAGTCAAAGCAATTAAGTTTATGATTCAAATTCCAATCCGGTGTTTACAATTACATTTATTAAGAGTGATGACAACATTGTTTTCCTCTTTGCTTGGTCACCCGCATCCCAAGACTCATTGCTGGAAATATGCTTACCCTTCAAAAACCAGCTTCGGCCAGAGGCCACTCCCTGAGAGAGGGGGCAGGAAGAAGCCAGGCATGGGGGAAATTTTCATATAAAACTTTAAAAAATCTCTCCAAAGCAAAAGGAGCTCAGAGGGTCCTTTATTTATTTATTTTTTAATGGGATAAATCTTGTCCCTTGGCAATGATAAATAGCTACTGGCATGTGAATCATTGTGACTGCATCTAGCTAGTTATTTCATCATCAAAGGGGAATCTGATGACATCATCATTCACAGAAGACTGAAATAATAAGCACACAAACTGGAGAGTCATACAACCCATACTGGGTATCTGATTCATTATTTTTCAAGGGCTTCAAAATGTCCTGACTGAAGACTGTTTGCCTCGTTAAGACTCTTCATGTCTTCTCAAACTACTATGCCATAAGGTTTAAGAGTGTCCAGTGAAGAGTCTGTACAAAATTCCCACAAGATCTTAGGAAAACGAAAGGTAAGAGATTGTCCTTAATTTCAACCAAATTGAACCACATCCAGTTATTTTTCTGCACATAGACAATTTCATATTGCTTAGATTAAATAATACGGAAGAGTTTTGTAAACTTGATGGCAAAAAAATCCAAAGCCAATGCACAGATAACGTAAAAATTACAGTTGAGCATCCAGCTAGTGCTCTGAGTCAATTTTATATCCAAATACTTTTGAGAGGGGCCATATATTTTCAGTCTTTTCACCTTTTTGGAATAACTAACTTCATAATACTGTGTAGCTAAAAGTAATAAACAACTTCCTTCACAGGTGTACAACTCTACAGAGTCCAGGTAAGTATTTTAATAAATAGCTCTTTTCACTGACACCCCACCATGTGAGTCAGGCTGGAAAGTGGCATTTTTATATTTCTTTTCTGTAGGTAAAGCTCTTTATAATTTAGAAAAGACAAATAAAGGTTATGTGATCTCTTACATCAAGGCCGGCAGAGTTCGGTTAACGTCCTAAGACACTCTGCAGCTAGCCCAGATAAAACTGTTTCCATTGACTCAACTCTCTATTCATATGGACAGACGTCCAAAGGTGTATCAGTACCTTCATTGCTAATCATTGTCTATTAAATCATTGAGTATAAGTCACAGGGAGGCAAGCTTTACCACAGTTTACTCTGTATACACTATACTTTAATCTCCTTTCATCCGTTTCTTTTTCCTCCCAGGAAAGAATGTTATACACAAGAAAAAAGATTCTATTGTTACTGGTTTTGTTGTCTCTAGGGGTCTTGCAGAGGGAGCATTATTTCAGGTAACTATAAAAGCATAATGAATATTTTTTACTGGTGTTGGGTAAGGATCTGGTATGTCAAAAAGGCGAGAAGGCCAGGCTCAGTGGTTCAGCCTGTAATCCCTGCACTTTGGGAGGCTGAGGCAAGGGGATTGCCTGAGTCTGCGGGTTCGAGACCAGCCCAGGCCACTTGGTGAGATCTCATTTCTACAATAAAAAAATCAAAAAATTAGCCAGGCGTGGTAGTGTGCGCCTGTAGTTCTGGTTACTTGGATCGCCGTAGCCCAGCAGGTTGACGCTGGGGTGGCCTGGACAACGGAGTGAAACTCCAACTCAAAAAAAAAAAAAGGCAATAAGCTCAACCCCTGAATAAATCAGCATCCAAATATGCCAATCCAAACATACCCAAATATATCCAAATGATACCTATACATAGCAGCATAAACATAGCCTTCAGCATCCAAATCCTTTGTTTCTAATGGGATTGAGGCTAAGGATAATTTTATAGGCCCATAAATGTGAGGAGAAGCAATATTAAACTTCGAGGTACCATAGCAAAGTTATGTCAGTAAATGTTACGGAGAAACCGCCATTTCGAAATAGGTGGCATTTCCTTTAAAAAACATCCCATTATCAATAACTCAAAAAATAACAGATGCTGGAGAGGATGTGGTGAAAAGGGAACACTTCTACACTGTTGGTGGGAGTGTAAACTAGTGCAACCTCTGTGGAAAGCAGTGTGGTGATTCCTAAAAGCTCTAAATATCGA